>JAKSZP010003211.1:0-55518 GCA_022478985.1 Massospora cicadina
TATTCTCAGCTCCATATAACCCATCAACCAATGGTATGGTGGAGCGAGCAAATGGTACTTTGGTTTCTATCTTATGGAAAATGGCCTCGTCTGATCCCCTTCATTGGGATCATTATCTCCCTAGCGCTCTTATGGCTTATCAAATTAGCTATCACTGGATTTTGAAAATGTCTCCTTTCCGAGTTTTGTATGGCAGGGAACCAAACATACCTGCCCTTCTAGTTAAGGATGTCTTCTCTAGTGGAGAGGAGCCTGAGAAAGCCATGTGAAGGTTAGCTAACTGCATCATTCAGCTTCAATCAGAGGCTATGACCAACCTAGCCAAAACAGTTACTAAAGAAGGCCAAGCTTCCAATGAGCTTCAGGCTCCCCTACCTTCATTCCAAGTGTCGGATATGGTTTTATATTACCACAATTGCATATCTCCTCAAAGTGGCAAACTTAGATTAATCTGGGAGGGACCATTTACCATCACGTATAAGAGAGGAAATGAGTATTCTATAAAGACTTTGGCTACAGGAATTACCATAAACTGGGTACATGGCCACTTCCTATGGCCCTACACTCCCCACAACATTCTTGAGGGGGGCAATGTCAGATATTCTCCATCTCGACTTTCAAAAAAAAAATGTTGGAGGTAAGAATGTCCCCAAATCTACTACTACAATTGGCCAATTACATGCCTGATCTTTAAACAATAATATGGTAAATGAGGATATGAGTACTAATGGCGAAAAGACCTTGGCGGATTCTCAGTGGAACCCTACCCATTGGGAAAATATGTTTTATAATCAAAGCTGGCTTAATAAGGTAAGAACTGATAGTAGGATTGCTCTGACTCCTCGGCCAAATTTGAGGTGTCCATTACCACATGGGTCTGTTTTCCCCCAAGGTGAGAAGATTTTACCCGCCAGTGATTGGGTACAATTTATCAAATCATTATACACGGGTTGGTTTTGTCACAAAATATTTACCCTCATTCTGATAGGCCAAAGCCTATATTTCCTAATTTGGACGACTCAGCTTTTTTATACTATAGCTCAAATTCCCATGGCCCCAAGATTTAAACTAGTTTAAATATGAAATACTAGTATCAAATAGAGGAGCTTTTTGGCTTGCCCCACATAAACTATAAAAAAGATATAAAACTTTAAAAAAGCATTTTATTATTACTTTTAATTTAAAATTAAGTTTCATATTTTTTAGAATAATTTTGTGGCATCTATCAGCGGATCCCACAAAGGCTTCCTGGACAAAAAGGGGTCAGAGAGCACAACTCCGCTAAAAAAGCAGGTGACAAAGGGGAGAGCAGCTTCTTCCCCCTCAGGGTCCTTAAACCTGGAGGTCATCAGGCCTTGTCTCTCACAAGGGGGATGAGAGGCATATCACCTGTCCTGGCTGGTGCAGATGAGCTGCCCAGTACTTAAACAGGGCGGACATATGTCAGCTTAGGGGGTAGAGTGAGCTACACCCAATTGCAGTTGGGCCAACATTTGGTGGTGCTTAGGTTTGACCAGCCCTAGTGTGGTAGGGGCAGTACCCTAGGCCTTCATCCAGCAATAGTTTCCTGCACTAGGAGCCCCTCAGGGATTTTTAAAACTCAATGATAGGGCCAAAGCACCACTTGCATCGTGATTCATGCATCAAAATATGATAGCAATTTCTCACTGGCCAAAATATGTGATTCCTGGTAGTATCAGTCCACAAAAACTGCTAGAGTCTTGTCTTTTTGGAATTACATGCCCATAAATTCCTGCTTGCAATTAGACATCCTTGTAGAGCTTCCAAATTCTATTATAATGGCTCCCTGGCCTCATTATAAGTTTAATTTTCCTCATTCAGATGGGGTGACACCAGATTCTGACAATTGATGTTCAGCCAGTTCATTATAGTCACTGCCTTTTATCAGTCACTAAATCCAAACATTGTCATTTAAAATAATTGAAAAATGCAGGGACGTTGTCCTGATAAAATGTGGGCAACTTTGGTGTGCTCCAAAATTCATCTGTGGCTCCGCTAGCAGTGGATTCCTGCCTGATGACTCAATTGACCATAGGGGTAACTTTAGAGTCATTTCTGAAGTTGCTCCAAATGACCCAGACATATTTCTGGGTGGTTAAATCTTCCTGACTGGAGTTTCAGCATGTTGTTGTCAGATTCTTCCACCTCCATTTGCGCGCAATCACATATGTTATTCTCCAGTTCCTCTATGCATTTCAAAAGTCACACTATATCTTTGTTAATCTGGCATAAGCATTCTCATTCCACTTCTCACTCTGCCTTCTGGTTTAATACTTCTTTGATTAATTCACCCTCCTTGCGCTTCAAGGAGGTGACCTTTCCATAGAGGGCATTGTAGATTTTTCCAACTTTCTTGACCTCTTCCTCAGCTTTCATCACCTGTTCCTCCATTATGGTGAAATAGGCTTGTGAACTGAGTTGAGTGCGTTCTTATTAACAATTTCTAAATCCATCTAAAGCTTTTGTATTTAATCCTTGTAAGACATAGTTGATATGATCTTCTTATTAATCTGGCTTAAAACTCAAACCACCACCTGTAGTCTGCACCAAATGTTGATTTTTGGGAGCCGTTTACTCTTTTCTGATAGTAGCTCGTTTCTGCTCCCTTGATTAACTATAAAGGTTCTTTGTATGTGCGTTGTATGAAGCGTTGGTAATTAATTGAATTGGGCAGTAATAGTATGAGGCTATTACTCTAGTTGAGCTTCTGATAGTCAAAATGATTATTAGTTACAACGCTAAACTGGTATTTGTCCTAATTTTGAATTCTTTTGGAATATTGTAGGGACTTCTTATCTCTTCTGTAGAACTTAATATAGGATAAGGTTTAGTGGTTCTTCTTCCTTCTTGTCACGCAGAGTCCATGGAAATAACAGTAAAATAGACTAAGGCTCTCTTATCCTTACAGCTCTAGTTTCAAGAGAAAAACAGACTTATTTATTAAAGTAATTAATATGAAAGTATCTTTATTGGTAAATATTTATCTGCTTTATTTAAAGATAAGAAGGGAATTTGGCGCAAATATCTTCCGTTGGCACCCTAATTGGAAACGGTGGCCTTAACCAGTGAATTAACTCTCCAGGGTCACACAAAACAATAATCTTCCTTATCAGTTATAAGTGGATTCGCCCGCTGACCTTAGTGTGACCTCTTCCTGGGTTAAAATGAGGAATATGCCCTAACGCTTTTGCTCAAACCCATTGAGTCACCCTTATTATGTTAAAAACCTGCTTAGGTAATGGGAATTTTAATATAAACATCAGGTTGTGATTCTTAAAAGGTTAACATGCAATCTGCTTTATTACAGGTGGCATTACTCGTCCAGCAACTTATAAACCCTTAGTCAATTGGTGACTAAACCTGTTCAAGTCCTATAAGTTAATTATATTATCAATAATAAATTGACAACCTAATCACTTGTTTATTGTCGTGGACCACCCCTGATCAAGCAATAGTGATCCAGCAGATCAAAACCTGGTGAATTACTTAATATTCATACATGATAATAATCTGAACAATAGTTATCATATGTAATCAATAACTTCCACATCCACTAGTGGGTGAATCCATAGTGATAAGCAGATTTATTGTAATTTATTAAGCTGAATAATGTGGGCATATCAAAATCCCAACTCCGCTTAGAGTTTCAGGAGGGCCAATGGAAAGAATCTGAGTCAGAGGAATCACTATTGTTAAATCCTACAATTCCTCCTCTGTCAGACTCAGGGTTTACAATTATGACTTATCAGGTTGGTGAGAATATTCAATGATTTTTTAAGAACTTGTGTTTAGAATTACAGCTGCACAAGTCCCAAAACGTCAGAGCCTGATGGTGCACCAATTTCTGTGTTTTAGGAAGTACATCAGGGATTGGTGGCCTGTCTGGACCCCGCTTCATGCCATGCGCCTTGCAGCAGGTACTGCCAGTGAGTAAGGGACCACAACACAGTAGTTAGCTCCTTGTTGCATATGGCCCATTATTATTCTGCGGCAGTGAACTTGTGCAAGAAATAAGTGATGGGATGTTCCACCCCATAATGCTCCTGAAGCAGAACAGCCCCCGCTGCAGCTGCTGAAGCATCAGAAGCAATGATGAAAGGTTAAGATGAATTGGCATGCATGAGGACCAGTGGTATTACAAGTACCTCCCTAATCACCTCAAACACATGTTGGAACTCTGCTGTCCATTTAAACAGAACATTCTTTTTTTCTAGGGGATGGAGAGGCGCTGCCACCGGGAAAGCGTCAGCAAAATTTTATTAAGAAAGTAATTTTCCCAAGGAAGATACACAGCTGCTTCTGGGTGACAGGCGTGGGCCAAGAAAGAATTGCTTTGTGACTTCTGGGAGGGATAGCATAACCATCCTCAAGAACAAGATTACCCAAGAAGGGAACTCTCCCTGAAAAACTCACACTTTGAGGGCTTTAAAAAAATAAAAATCTTCTTCAGAGCTGCCAATACTGCCTCCAGGTCCCTCTCATGCTGTTCAGGGTCAGGGGAGTGCACCAAGATATTTTCAATGTATTCCACCATGTAAGTGAAGTAAAAATCACCCAGTACATCATCAATCATGTGCTGAAAGGTAGTGGTCAAGTTTTTAAGGATAAAGGACATCACCTAGAATTTGAAGATACCCCACCAAGTACAAATGGTCATCAGCCACTCCTGAACTTCTGTTACTCAGATTTTATTAAAGGCATTTACCAGATCAAGCTTGGAAAACCCCCAGGATTTAGTAATAATCTGGCTGATGGTTTTCTCAGGGGAGTGGATAGAAATCATACATGGTAATTTTGTTCAAAAGACCATAGTCCACACATGAACACAGCGTACCATCAGCCTCTTGAGCAAAAACAATGGGAGACTTGACGGGAGAGGATTCCTCAAAAACACAACCCTTCTGGGGCTTGTCATTTAACCACACCTCCAGAGCCTTATCCTCTTACTCAGTATAGGGGTACAGTGTACAATTGATATTGATTATGTTTACTGTCAAAAAAAAGGCCAATTCATACTCAGAGTGAGAAGGAAGATAGTTGGCCTTCTCCAAATCAAAAATATGCTTGTACTGCAGCAAGCCCAAGGAAAAATCCGGTGGTAATTCAGTGAGGGAAGGGGTTGAAATAATCAAAACCCGCGTTGGTGGGGAAAAAGTGTTGACAATTGAAAAATTTTCTACATGCATGTAGATTTGAAAAAGACTATAGGTTGGACTCCAGATCAATACTGACCTGTTAATGCCACCACCACCAACCCCAATAATAATGGGAAAAAACAAACCTGGAACGGTGGCAAACCAATCACAGAAGCCAAAGGAATGCACTAAAAATGGTACCAGCCATCTCACAAGATACCTGTTCATAGAGGCTGATGATGCTCTCAATAATGAGGACCCAGCATCCAGATCTAGAGCCAAAACCTGAATGACTTGAAAGCTCCTAAAATTCCTGGCTGCGCCTGTATTCAAGAGAGCCTCAACGGATATCCCTATGGGATTTCAATAGGATTTCTATTGGTAATATTAAGTAATAATGATCCTGTTTCTTAGCAAATGTGCAGAAAATAACTGTTGAATAAGGGGTAGTTACTGTCAAATCTGTCAGACCCTCCTTCAGAGGTGAAACTTTGGTCTCAACCAACTGAACAAACCCTAACTCCTCCAATCATTCTGCGGACAACAGTGGCACTAATGGATTCAAATACATCTGCTCCTCAGGAGCAACATAGTTGACAGCAAGAATACTAACACCAGAACCTACATCGGCAGAATGAGAGGGGAGATCAGTGGCCACAGGGACAAACAACACCCTCACGCCTGAAACCCATTTATGCTAGACAACTTGAGGAAAGAAGGGAAACCTGAGTCCTCTTGCACTTGACCAGGGGTAGAACCCTCCGGCTTGAAACAGGATATATGTTTTAACTCTAGCATACAAACTGTGATTTATTAATGGGCCATCCTCTTAATAGACACCCCCTTAACCAAAGGATGAACCTTCCATTCATAAACAAAACCAATGAAGCAGTCCACTTGTATGGCAGGATGGAGAAGGATGAGAATTGTGGTCACTCCATTATGTCATGGAGCATGCTAATAATATTTCTGGCCTAAAACTCAGGATGAGTGACCACCCAAAGAACTAACCATAATACTTCTGGTACAGCCATCCATATTATAGGGTGCAAAAAAACTAGGACTTCCAAGAACATCAGTCAGGGATTCCCAAAAAAGTGAAAATTATACACACTAGATGCTTAGTTATATTAAACTCACAGATAAAAATTTACCTTTTTTAGGGTTTCTATTCAACTATAAAGTGGAAAGAAAAAAATGTAGAGACAACAGAACCTGTTGGGGTCTGCTGCCTTAAAAGCTCATAAAAGCATGGAACAAAATAATTGCATTCACCATCAGCAATAAATATGAAATTCGACTGCAGCAGATTGACCTTTTACAATTTTTATGATGCTAAATAGATCTTGGTCTGGCCAGCTGGCTTAGGCTCAAATTTTTCCACCAAATTTTCCATCCTGATTTAATTTCATTTGAAGGATTTGCAAAGCTTCATCAGGCAGGCAACTGGGTGCGTCCATGCCAGGCCACACATGGCTGGTCCCATTGAGTAGGGAAGGAGTTTATTGCACCTGTACCTATCAGTGAAAGGCTCATGACTACCTGCAACAAAGGAGGATGGCAGTTGGGGACTTCCAAGCTCAATTATACCTAATCAACCTAAGTTTTCTGGATATTAATTTAATGTTATCAGTAGAACTTGAACTGGTGGAGCTGACCTCTTGTGGGGGAAAATTGCCACCAACCTTCTGCTGGCAATGACCCTGGCCACTTCCACTTCCCAACACACACCTCAAATTTTCTGAACCAACTCATGTGTGTTTGGCATGGGGGAATGGCATGATTCTCAAAGGGTACACCATTACCCACCTCTCATCTACCACATGGGCTAAGTTGCCTATGGTGACAAGAGGGATAGCTACTGTCTTCCTCCCTTCTTGGTCAAAATAGGAACACCTCCTGTCTAAGCTGCAGGGGTTGTTTCCCAAGACTTGCAGATATCCCTTACTTCCCCAGGATCAGAAGAAAATGTGGGAGTAAACTTATCATCCATTACTCCACCAAAAACTAGGGCTTATATCTGGAAGTGTCTTATATGGTCATATCATACAG
The DNA here is from genome assembly GCA_022478985.1 of Massospora cicadina. Lineage (NCBI taxonomy): Eukaryota > Fungi > Entomophthoromycota > Entomophthoromycetes > Entomophthorales > Entomophthoraceae > Massospora > Massospora cicadina. Next base: position 7,209 of record JAKSZP010003211.1, read on the forward strand.
TGGATGGGTCCAAACCATTGTACATTTTTGTCCAGTTTGTGTTATCCTTAATAATTTTATCCATAGGATAGAGGGGTATCCCACATCTAAGGTAATATGGAATGAAGTTTTCTATCTGTTCCAGATTCCTGAACCTAGTACCTTTTACCTACATATAACCCATTTTCATGTGGGTGATTTCCCCAATTCCACCAACATGTAGAGTCCTGATAGCAGCCACATCATTGTATTCAATTCATATTATTGTTTTGGAAGCTATCAACAAGGCTTCCCCCACTTAGGCTTAAGCTCTGGTGCATTTCCAATATCATCTCACTTGCAATTTCCAGCACCAGTTTTTTGAACTTCTGCCTCTTAAATGGCACTGCCAGATCCAGTCATGGAGGACTGCCTGGTTTCTGGAAATTAACCATTATTTCCATACATTTACTATTGTAGTCCTTGGGAATGTCCCCTGTGTGTTGATCGGGTTCTTTTCCTGTTTCCAAGTAAGAAGGTACCAAAGAGGGTGGCTGTACCCCTTGTTACCCAGGGCGATCTCGTCCACATGGTAGATGAGCACTGGGTAACAGCCCTCCTTCTTCAGATTCCTCCCCCAGGATCACACTCACCTTAGCTGAACTAGTACATTTAATCAGGGAAATTTGTACTGAGATCGCCAAAATGAAGTCAATTGGTCCAAAATTGAGTAGAAATAAGCCCAATGATTAGATTCCACATAGTCAAAAAGGGACAAAGACAGATTAATTGGGAGGAATTGCCAACGTTTTTGATTTAACCAACACCATGATTGTTAAAATTTACCCCTCCTAAAATCATGAGGATGATCCCCAATGTGCAGGTAGTAGCATCGGACACCATTAATGAGGGTTCAAAGCTCCCTTCTAGCATATTGGGTGTTGCAGCTGATGCAACGCTTTTGACCAAACAAACGGCCCAGCAACTGGGCATGGGCAGGTTGGGCATCCCAAACCCATTCCCAACCAATTGGGACTGCCCCTACATGAGGTGGCCCTGGGGTATTCCCGTTGCTTATCAGGCCAAATGCTGTCATGCTAACCATCAGAAATGCAGTCAAGCCTTGGTTTGGGCGTTTGAGGTCGAATTGACAGCAACTCAGCCTGCCTCCAAATTCTTCAATGTCAGTTCCCAGTAAACTTATCTCCCCCCATTCCCAAATAATTCGCCAGTTAGGTCAAAATTGAAGGTCTCAATCCCAGCTTGTCCCTGCATTAATCAACTACTATTTAATCAATTGCATCACACTGAGAAAATTGTTGGTCAATTTTCTTCACTTTCATTACCATAAAAATTTTCCTCAAAAACTATCAATTTTGATTTTATTAATATCCTTCTATCTGCATTCCTGATGGCTTTTCTCTGGTGGCCCATCAGCACTTATACTGGATGGGCTCTACCAGTACTAATGGTCACTATGGCCCCCACCATCATAAACTGGATTCAATGAGCTAGATACTTCTGGAAATTCAACCCTGACATTGCAAACTTTCGCTAACAATATACTGGGATCCTGTGGCCCTACATCCACCATCTTCAAGCAAGGATCTGCCCCCTTGTCTCCCCAGTTGAAACAACCCCATCTACCAGTAACCTTGTAGAAACCATACCTGTGGTTCCACCCCCTGCAGCAAGACCTCCAGTGTCTGGGGCGGTCTCCATTTGGTTCATTCTCAGGTTGCTATTAACTATTGTCCTGCACCAATGATTTATTGTTTCCCAATGCCCAGCTCCAAACAACGTCTTACATGCGGCAATGCCTCTGGCATTCTGGCTTGCAATTTTGGGTTCCTACGCATCCCAACTGACAGGCCAGTCTAAACTTCTTCTGCCTTTTCATGACATAATTGACCAACCATTATTTCCAGCCACTTCCACCCTGCTCTTCGAGGTGGGTGTTGCAGTGATTACCCTCTACCAAATGAACGTGCAATCAGTAGTCTGCTTTTTGTTGTTCATTTGGTCACTTGCCAATTTTGGGAACAGTATCTGCTCTACCTTGGAGAGATTTCTTCAGGCCAGCTGAGCTGCATGGATTGCTATCCCTCCCCTCCCAATAGCCTGGAGGAAAGTTCACGTGTTCCTTCCCTAGAAATAGTAAATCAAGTTCTTGACGCCCTCGCTGAGGTGCAGATGCATTCAGCAATTGCGCTTAATAACGCCACTGCGTTATCTCATGCCCAACAGGGGGTTGCTTTATTGGACGCTGTAGAAGGGGATGCCTGTCGGTGGGTTAGAGGCCTTCTGCGCTCTTCCTCACAAGCGGGAGATCCCACTTTGCTGATTGCCATCATATTGGTTGCCTTGAACCTCCGGTGTCATGTTCAAACCACTTATTCAGATTGCTCTATACTATGGTTGAAGCCCCTAGCTTGGCTTCTTTGATCTCTACCTTCTGTGAACTGGCTTCCACACTGGACCTCCCTAATGATATGCTTCAGGAAATCTTTAAATCAGGTTTGGATTCGGTTTCTGCTCATATGAGGTTTGGTCCACCTCAAAAGGAATGGTAGATCAAATAGGTGCCACAGTGACTACTATTAATGTCTCCCCTCACCATGCTTCCCACTATCAAAAGGGAAATTTTATGATAGGATTACCCAATGATGATGCGGACATAGTGTCTACCATCAAACCAGTGATAGTTTCATCTTTCAATCCTGTCACTACTCCTGCATCCAAGTTGGCTAATTCTGATTCACCTATGAATGAATCAGTAAACGCTCAGATGGAGGAAGTTGGCTCTCACGCCCCCGTTCTTCCCATCTTTACTCCAGGAAAAGCCCCTAACCTTCCCCCTCAATTTTCCAGCTATTTCTTCAGTCACAACAAAAATGCCCAAATCTTCCAATAAACAAAACTTCTCTTATTTCTTATTGCCTATAAAAATTAGTATTGGATCCCACCATGTCTCCTTCAAGGCCCTGGTGGGCACTGGAGCCACGGGTAATTTCATGAGCGTCGAGTTAGCCCAACAATTAGAACTGGACATGGATGTGGGTCCATTGGTGATGGTGGCTTCTTCTGCCTCCCAGACCTTGTATGTTATCCATTGGCCGATACCTTTTTTGGTACACCAGTTTAGCTTCTGAAATCATTTTTACACTATGCCAAACTTGGTGTTTCTGGTGATCTTAGAAGTAGGATGGTGGCGCCAACAACATGTCAAGATCCACCTGGAGTCTAACATGTTGTTGGTCATCAATGATCAACTGGAGGGTGAATTTCCCTTGATTAACACTCTTAAGAAAACTCAAGTTGCAGTTCTATTACTTCCCTCATCTCTCCTGCGGGAATACTGGCCAATATTCCAGAAAGCTTAATGTGCTATCAAAGTATCTTCAATTCTGAAAAGGCGGATTGTCTGCCTCCTCATTCTAGATTTGATGTGGGATTTTGTACAACAGTAAAGTTGGTGAATATCAACTGTCCGTTGTACCCCCATACAGTGGAAGAGGAGATTGCGCTCAACACTTGTTTGGATGATATGCTGAAAAAGGGTGGTTGTTTAAGGAGACATCGCCAGTCATGTCTCCCATCATCTTTACTAAAAAATCCAATGGTTCCCTCTGTCCCTGCATGGATTATGGACATCTAAACAAAATAACAGTTCACGATCCCTACCCCCTGTCTTTGGAGCAGATGATAAGCCAAGCAATTGCCAAATATCGTGTGTTCTCCAAGCTGAATCTCATCAGCGCCTTTAACCAGATCCGGGTAATAAAAGGGCAAGAATGGTTAACAGCAATCTGGATGAAGCGAGGCATTTTCCAATTCTGTTTAATGCCCTTTGGGCTGAAGAATGCTCCCGCTACATTTCAACGCATGATTGACAGTGTACTGGGTGACCTCCAGTTTACTTGCGTGGTCACATATATTGACAACATTCTGGTTCAAACCCTGACTCCCAAACAGCATGCTATTGACTTGGAAGCGGTCGTGGCCACCTTGCATAAGGCAGGCTTGTTTGTCAAGCCTTCCAAATGTGAGTTTTATAAGGAGGAAGTTACCTTTCTTGGGAACCTTGGCTTTAAAGATGATTAAGCAATTCCTCCCAATAAGTTGGACACTATCCGAGAATGGCCAACCCCAACAACCCAGAAACAATTATGGAGTTTCTTGGTAACTATCATTTTCTATAAAAATTTCCCCTGCACTTTCCAAGCTAGCTGCCCCACTCCACCCCCTCACAGGAAAGAATGTACCATTTTCTGGACGCCCAAATGCCAACAGGCGTTCAAATCGATTAAAGAGGTGTTTTTATCCCCTCCTATCTTGAAACATGTGGATCCCGCCAAGCCATATATCATTGCATGTGACGCCTCCTCGGTAGCAGTGGGGGCAGTGTTGCTCCAAGAGCATGATGGCTTGGAAAATTTGGTCGCCTATTTTTCCTGAAAGTTTACCTCTATGGAGCAGTCTTAGGCCATCTACAACAAGGAGTTGGCAGCTTTAGCATGGGCATTAGCTCATTGGAGGTATCTGTTACTGGGTGCTCAACATGAGTTAACAGTCCACACGGATCACCAGGCTCTCTTGTATTTTTGTAAGCCCCAAAAAATGGCACACTGGCAAGCACAAATCTAACAGGATTTGTGCAGTTTCAATTTCAGATATGAATTTATGAAAGGTGCGCTTAAAGTACTTCCAGATTTTTCAGCTGCAGCCCTGCCCACTGTTCCTTGGGCCCAGAGGAAGTGGATATCGTTACTGTGATCTCTGCCACTCAAATCCTGTCAATTGTTCCCCCTGTCATCTCTTCCGTCGCCCTTGCTCCAAATGCCCCACTAGTCACTTAGGTCTTAGTTGGTCAAATGGCCTGCCCTGAGGGTGTGGAGTTGTTTGAGTAATTGTCCCGCCAAAACCATAAACACTCCCTAAACTGCTTGGAGGAGGTATTGGGATTTTTGCCCATATTCCCAGCCTGCTAGATTACCTGGTATCACTAGGGGAAAATTCCCTAAGGCGAAGTGAATCAGAAATTGGTTGGCCTGAGTTTTGGAGGAACTACGTTCAGGGGATTTTGGGATATTCGCCTGGTCGTATCTGTCAGGGATCAATCCAGATGAATACTTAAGATCTCATCAGGCAGAGTTGCTGACGAAATAGGGGCATCTGATAGTGATTAACTATCAGGTGTACTGATTGGAATTGGTCAGGTTTCATCACTGACTGGTTGGGAATAAATAGTAAGTTGCAAGGCGAGTGATGCCACCTGCAACTAGTGAATTGATCAGTTGGTGAGTGACCTGCCATAATGGGTAATAAGTCCCATTACCTAAGCAGGTCACTAGTCAATTATGGTTGGTTCTCTTGGATCAGGAGGAAAATGTTAGGGACACATTTTCTGACTTTTTCCGTTTGAGGTCTCAAGGATGTCCAATGATGGAATCCTAGCCAGGATGGGGAAGACCATCGCTGCCAAGATGAGTATGGGTGACTCAATGGCAACAGCTGCCATTTCATCAAAGAGGTGTCAACTGAGGGTTAGACAGCTGTTCTCCACACTATATAGTTCCCTAGGATTTACTATAATAAAAAACCCAGCTTTACAGAGTTTAGAGTATATATTAATTACATTATCAATTCAGTGTATAGTTAGACTATCAGCTTCTAATGTGTTGTTCTATCTCAAGGGTATTATTAAAGAAGGCAATAATTGGAAGACTCTCAGGGAGAGAAGAAAAGATCTGAGCGGGGATCTAGAGATGAAGGAACACAATCAGGGATAGCTGCCGACTGTGTGTTGGGCTGAGAGAGACTGTCATTGGGGTATCTTAGCGAAGATCAGGTGGATAAGAGTATAGGGAATAAATTCCTACAAGTACAACTTCAAGAGTATTTAATCAGAAATACTGGCCGAGCGTTAGGCCAAAATATAGTTCAATCTCAACTAAGGATAATAGTCTCCATACTATTATTGATTAATAATACATTCTATACAACGTGACAAAGTGTATGAGGAAATTGAACCTGTGCAGTAAAAAGGTTACTGGGTTGACAGCCAATAATCAACCTAGAGTAAATTTTTACAAGTTGGTGCTCACCACAGAAGTAGTTGAGTGAAGAATATAGAAAATGATGTTCTATGAAGATGTTTCAAATTTTGGAAATAAGTTATTGAAGGAAGTAACGAAGATAGAATGTGATGAGGATCACGTTCAGTGGCGTTCACCCAGCTCAGCAGTGGAGCTCCAAGTGAAGCAAAATGAATATACTCAAGTTCATGGAAAAAGACTTGCAGTCTAGATATGGAACTTTCTAGTGCTGCAAAATAATCAGTTCCACTGGACATCTACTTGGGATGAGGAGTATCAGCAGGGCCAACTTGGGTTGAAATTGGGTCCACTGAAAATAGTTCCAAGGAAAAGCAGGATCAACTCAGGTTGAAATTGGATCCGCTTTAAATAGTCCTATGGAGTGAGTGTTTAGATGAGGAATTGGACGAAATAGGAGGCAATCAATCTGGAGAATTGGATTGCTATACCAATTAAGATACAAAGACGAAACAGGAAATGATTAATCCAAGGTAGTGGAGAAAATCATTTGAATCAATACTCAATCATTGATCAGAAGTTACTGGAGACAAGTTCATCAATTCAGGAGAAATTGAATGAAGCTAATGAGGCTAGAACGACTTGTGTAATTAAAGATGGCCATGAAGGCTGAAAATTCGTTTTCAGGAGAAAAACAATCTGGACAATCAGAAAAAACTGTTGGCTAATGGGATATGAGGATCCAAAGCATCAGCTGCTGAAATAAGAGATGAAATTGAACCTGTTGGACGAATAACCAGTCAGGATTAAAGGCCTAATATTCAACAGAATTGCTAAAAGTCGGCAAAAGTATCCTATACATGAAGAAACAGTGCTGCTGGTTGTATAGGGAAGAAGGTCAATACTAATTGGAAGTATTTAGCCTAAGAGAAAATAGTTGCAATGTTCCCAGCGGACCTCTGAACCATTAAATGGTTATGTCCTGAGATTTTAGTCAAGTCCTAGAAGAGGACTACTGAAACAAATGGTTGGTCAAATTTTTAAGAGGATAAGATTTTGAACCATGATAACTGGTAGGTTTAAGTACCCAGGACCTAGTTTGGATGAAGGGGAAAAGAAGGACCTCTGATCCTTTTTGTAGGTTGCAGGTCTCATTGCAAAAGAAAAATACAAAAAAATCATATAAAATATATAAAACATAAAAAATATCAATTTTTATGGTCTATGAGTTTTGGACCTAAGAAGTGACAAGAAATCCTGATGGCCAGATGGAGGAAATTCCACTCTCAATGAGATAAAATTATTGGCCAGGGTAGCCAAAAGTATCAACCTATTGGTTGATTAAGAGCAACTCGCTGATCTGTCAGAAGGCCAGCAAGAGGAGGTTCTCAAATTGTTGAAAAGTATCATAGAGTATTCACCCAAAAAATAACCAGGATTTGGGATACACAAGAAGTAATTCATAAGGTCAATATTGGGGAAAATCTGCTGATCCAGACAAAATGAGATTGCCAGCATGAGTGCCAATAGTATCAGTCTATTAAAAGATTTATTTGGGACTTCACCCAAATAGCTGAGCCATTATTCCATTTATTAAAGGATCCAAAAAAAGGATTCATATGGAATAAAGAGGCCCAGGACTCCTTTGATGAGCTACATCAGTATTTAATATATTCACCTTTTTTGAAATATCCAAATTTCGATCTGGAGTTTATTATCTAAACTGATGCTTTGTTGATGACAATTGGCGCCATAATAAGCCAAGTAGGCGAACTTGGGGATGAACACTGGTGGCGTATGTGAGCTGGACACCTCAGCTGCTGAGAGGAACTACACCATGACTGAGCGGGAATGTCTTGTGGTCACTTACATATGCAAGCAGTTTCAGGTGTACATCCATGGAATGCACTTTAAGGTGGTAACGGACCACTCTTCGCTGAATTGGCTGCACAATCTAAGAGAACTGGAAGTATGACTGGCCCTATGGGCACTTAAGCTTCAGGCTTATGATTATGAGATAGTCCACCAAGCGTAGGCTTCTCACCAGAATGTGGATGGCTTATTGTGGTTGCCAATGGTCCAGTTGGTATACCCGCAGGCAGATGAGCTATTCAAGAGAATGGTCAAAGGAAAAATTGAGGATGAGCCCCAAAAATCCAAGGTGCGCTTTGAAAAGTGATGGAAAACACTGAGACTATGGATGGACAAGTATTCAAGATGATTAATGGGAAGTGGCTATTATTCCCAAAACCGTCAGAAAGAGCAGCAATAGTACAAGCAGCTCACAAGGTTTTCAGACATGGAGGCCTGAGGAAAACAACTGAGCATATTTGCCAGTATTATTACTGGAAATCAATCAACTACAATGTCATGGATTATCTGGCTTGTTGCATGGAGTGCCAGTTGCACAAACCACACAAGAATACAACTGGATACCAACTGGTCCACCCTGGATTTGCCTGGCACACGGTGTCTATCAACGTGATGGGACCACTGATGATGAGCACAGGGGGAGTCAAGTACATTATAGTTGCCATTGACCATTTGATGAGATGGGTTGAGATGAAGGCCCTAACCAGAGTAGATGCTACCAGTACTGCGAGGTTCATCCTGGATCAAGTGGTATAATGGCATGGATGTCCGCAGGTCCTGATGAGCGACAATGGGACCAACTTCACATCTCATGTGATCCCGAGGTTAAATGAAATAATGGGGATCCAAGGAGTCATGTCAGTACCATACCAGCCAGAGAAGAATGGACTGGTAGAATGGTTCAATGGAACGCTGGCCGCGATGCTGAGGAAGCTAGTCACAGGGAGAACTTCCACGTGGGGAATGTACCTGAATTTGGTGACATTTGCCTACAACATTAGTCATCATAAGGCGACAGGAAAGACGCCATTTGAATTGTTATATGAAAGAAAGGCCACGTTGCCACCAATTTTATATTTGGTGGTGGAACCTAAGTCAGGGATGAGTGCTGAGCAGTACTTGAACCAATTGACAAATATCCTAATCAAAATGCAATTGCAGGCATTTGATACAACCTTGAAGAAAAGGATACAAGTGAAATCAATGGATGACAAGAATTGACTGGCAATAGAAGAATATCAAATAGGGGGAAAAGTTGCCTATTGTGATATGCATAGTTTCAGATGAAGAAACAAATTAGATGCGTTGTGGTTGGGTCCATTCAAAGTAATTGCTAAGATGGCAACTGATGCTTACTCCATCAAGAATCTCTTGGATGGAAGAGCTGTAAATTGAGTCCATGCTAAGTATATGAAGCATTGGATCGATGAAAAAAAATAAAAAAATTCCTAAAGGACCAATGAACCATTAAGTTAGTCATGTCTTAATGATTAGGTAAAGTCCAAAAAAGGACCTCTGAACCAATCTATATGGTTAAGTCCAAAAAAGGACCTCTGAACAATGGAAAACTGGCAGTTTTAAGTACCCAGGACCCAGTTTGGGGGAAAAGATGGACCTCTGAACCAAAACAAGGTCAAGTCCCATAGTAAAAAAGAAGAATAAAGATAAAAAATTGATAAAAGATATTGGAAAAAAATTATAAACTGCATAGATAAAAAAAGCCAATATACTTTTGTAATTTTTATTTTTATTGATTGTCCTCAGTATGGGGATGATTCCGCCTATGTTGCCTCTTGGGGGAGGGAGGATGGATCGCAGTAGGAATGAACAGCCCATTAAAATTGATATGCAATCAGATGCTAGTGAGGGCAATACCTACATGAAATCATGTTTGTTGAGCGGATGCCAAGACCTGAGAAAAAGTGACTAAGGGAAGGGAAATTGAGATGTTGGAGGTTGCCAATCGCAAAACCCCAGAGCAGGGAGGAAAGCAACAGTATAAAAAGAGGCAATTGGCAAATAATCCCAAGTAATCCTGATACAGCACTGGAGCTGGAAGATTAGTCCTGAGCGCCTGCTGAAGGGCTTCATCAGGGACACTGGACATGTGGGCCAGCAACAAAGAAGGGATGCTCGATGGGGGTTGCTGAATCATGCCCCCTATCAACGCCATCAGCGGAAGATACTGATAGGAAGCTCCAGAGAAGAGATAGTTGTGCAGAGAGCAGATTGCATCCTGCAAGCGGCAACTATGGGCTTCATGGAAGCTAAAGCTGAATGAACGGTGGAACCCAGGCAAGCTGTAAGCTTTGTGGACCAACTTTGAAGAACTTGGCCAGCAAAGCAAAGAGCATAAGTGGCAGTATCCCAATCCATAAGGTTATCAAGATCAGAGGGATTCAGCACTAAATTCAAAGCCTCAGTGACTTGGGCCCAGAGTTCAGCGTAGGGGAGCTTGAAGTGAATACTGTTACCAATTGAGAGCTCAGAGGCAAGAACAGCAGGTTTGTAAAATTGACCAAGTCAGAGAGGAACTCAGGGAGCAGGTATGACCCGGCCAGAAATGAACAATCCAGAGCAACTGGCATAATCTCTGGAGCATCTACAATGATGTTCAGAGCATCAGTGAAAGGAGCCATATCCAGGAGAGTTTCAAAGTCCAACTCTGGAACTGACTGCAGAGGAAGAGTCAGTTGAGAGTTGTTTGAAATGATAGCCCGCCTGGTTTTGGAGGGATTAGTTACCATTTCTGGTAATTTGACAGAAGGACTAGCCGCTTGCGCCAGACTAGGCATATGAGTCCTGGAAGGACCATAAAGAGGTTCCGCTGAGCATCCCATCTCATCTGCTGGAAGAGACGGAGGTCTGTATCAGACAAACTATTGAGGAGCTGCTGGTAACGAGATTTGGAATTTGACATATGAGCTGGATGAGAAAGGGGATGTCAGACTTATATAGATGTTGACATTATGCACTCTATAATCCATTAAGCTCCAATTTTGGAGAAATTAATCTCAAAATTAATAATATAAGCTCTTTAAGGGAAGAATTAAGAATGACTTATGCTAAGAGGTTATGAGCGAAATAACAAGGGTGAATAAGAAATAAGTATTCTTAATTAAGCTGTTAAATGAACATTGATGGCAAGAGTTTCATGTCTAGGATGAGGAGAAAATCAGGAAATCAAGGATTCTGGACCAAGAATTTTGAATATGACAGCGGGTCATATACCCTGATGGGGGAAAACCAGATCCCAGGACTAATATCATCACAAGTAAATCAATCAGCCCGGCACAACAGCAGGTCGTGGGGACTGCGCTCTGAGAAGGTGGTAGTGAGGAAGAAGAGGAAGAACGCCATATGCCAAAGGTCATCCCAAGCAGCATTGAGTATTGATGAGTGTACTTTGCTTGACCAATGAAGTATTTGACCAAATTTCCAAAGAGGTGTTCTCATGCCCCAGTCCTTTTCTCGCTGGAAATCTAGGCAAGAGGGGTATGTGTTAAGATTTTTGCCCATATGCACAACCTTCTAGATTACCTGGTATTGCTAGGGGAAAATTCCTTAAGGCGAAGTGAATCAGAAATTGGTTAGCCTGAATTTTGGAGAAACTACGTTCAGGGGATTTTGGGATATTTGCCTGGTCGTATCCATCAGGGATCAATCCAGATGAATACTTAAGATCTCATTGGGTGGAGTTGCTGACGAAATAGGGGCATCTGATAGTGATTAACTATCAGGTGTACTGATTGGGATTGGTCAGGTTTTATCACTGACCAATTGGGAATTTAAGGAGTAAGTTGCAAGGCGAGTGATGCCACCTGCAACTAATGAATTGATCAATTGGTGAGTGACCTGCCATAATGGGTAATAAGTCCCATTACCTAAGCAGGTCACTAGCCAATTATGGTTTGGAGCTTGGATTGAGAGGAAAACGTTAGTGACACGTTTTCTGACTCTTTCCATTTGAGGTCTCGAGGATTTCCAATGATGGAGTCCTAGCCAGGATGGGGAAGACCATCGCTGCCAAGATGAGGATGGGTAATTCAATGGCAACAGCTGCCATTTCATTGAAGAGGTGTCAACTGAGGGTTAGACAGCTGAATTCCCCACTATATAATTCTCTAGGACTACTATAATAAAAAACCAGCTTTACAGAGTTTAGAGTATATATTAATTACATTATAACTTTTCTCTCTCGTTGCAATCACTTTTGCAAAATATTCAATAAAAGTCTGAATCTAGTTTGATAATCTCATAGAGGAGATTAGCCTGCGCCCATGTCAGGGAGCAGTTGGGTAAGTAAGGTAAGAGGAGCAGGTGGAAGGCCCACGGCCTCCAATGTTTGAAAACGCCCCGGAGAAACTGGCAGAATAGAAAAAATTTAAAAAACTGGCGGTCACTATTTCCCCGGAAATCCTTGCATGGCAAGCGCAATGCAACCAGTACATTAACACGCCGCACTCCCAGCCACTTTCATCGGTGGAATATGGAGTCCGCATGTTTCTGGACATCCAACAAATGGCTTTATGGGAAAAATTTTGTGGGGATGTGCACACCTTTTTTCCTGACCGCGGTGTACATTGCACCTCACTCCATGTCACGCGGTTGGCTGGACCTAGGTTTTGAAAACAAAGAGGCAGCAGACAAGGCTGCTGCAGTGCGCGTAGTGATTGACCACCCCAAAGGGCAATGGGTCATCAAAACCAAATGCACCAGATGGACAAAATCCAATCAAATTTTCCTCACGTTTGACTTTTTGCCTACTACAGTAAACGTGACATTTTGGAGCAACACCTGAAGGATGGTCTCGCCATTTACAGCAAAATACAATCTTTTGAAAAGCAACGCTTTATGCTGATGCCACACCTGTGCACCAGCAAAGCCATCGCAGTTCTGACCCCAACTGAGGAGATTTTGAAGGACCTAACCCAGATCCTGCACTCCACTTTTATTAATATCAAAGGGCATACCACCCACCCTTTTGGGTGACCGTGGACAGCGCGCCCCCATCTGCACCCACTGTGATGCGTTCAGCCATAAGGCGCATGCATGCCCCACTAAGGAGGGCGTCACATTCCAAGAGTACCCCTCAGTGGCTATGGCCAGTGGAGAGGCGCACTACAAACCAACCATAAGCACCAAAGAGGCTTTCCCATGGGGAGCACAAGGCTGCTACCTACTGGTAAAGCCTATCTCCCCGCAAGAGTGGAAGAAGGCCAAGCAGGCCCACAGGGCCGCGGCTAATGAAGCAGCCAAAGCCGCCACTGCTATCCCACACTCCCAACGCCAGGAGGACATTGAAACCTTTGTGGCAGAAGCAACTCAGGAATTCATCAAACAATCAGATTGGGAAGCCCATACCAATTAGGCCACCCAATCTGAGGATCTGATGGGTGACTTGAATTCTACCAATCTTTGCAACCAAGCTCCAGTTGAAACTGACTTGGCCTTTAACCTACCTGAAAAAAAATTTTTGCCCTGCTCAATGGTGCACTGAACTTATCCGCACCGCAAAAAATTTGTCCAACGTTTGGGAAACAAAAGTGAAGGCAAAAGCCAACGCAACTCTTTCTGCAAAAATTAACAAAAATACCAATAGCGTTGCCACAAACACCTGCGCTGCTGTGAAGGCCCATGGGGATCTAGAGGAGGCTAGTGGGCCTGGGTGCCCACCCCCTCGCACCTAAGGTGCGATGGGGGAAACCTTCACTTTAGGGACATTGAATATCGCTGGAAACAAGCCTCACCATCCCAGGCTAGGAAACTGAGTTTTTACAACAAAATTTACCCGTGGATATCATGGCCATCCAGGAGTCCCACTGTCCACAAGGTTCCGAGAAGGCTTGGAAAACCATGCTCCTCCCATCCCTATCCTTTTGGTCAGAGCACTGTGGGGTGCTAGTTTAGAGAAACAATTTCTTCAAATTTTTATCGTCAGAAACCTTCCTCAATGGCCAAGTCCTTGTTGTCACTTTCTCGTGGGCCAACATGGCGCATGCTATCATCAACATCTATGCCCCAAATGGTGCATGAGAGCGTCAGGAATTTTTCTCATCAGTCAAATCCCTCCCGCTACCCCCAGATCCTTTTGTAATTGGTGACATGAACTGTTGGCTAAACACACCAACGGACCAATGGCCTTCCTCCTCCCACGCCCCCCCAGGGTCATGTAGAACTGCGCGTTCTAAAGGCCACCCTTGGGTTAATAGATGCGCTGCCATGGCATGCCCTGCTGCTCAAAAACATGATGTGCCCCCATGTCCATAATGGCCAATTAAGGTCCATGTCCCGCATCAACCTTATCCTTATGCCAGCGAAATTCCAACCCCACATTTCCCACTTCAAAACCACAAAAATGGAATTCTCCGACCACCAACTGGTCTTGATAACCTACCACCTACCCACCACAGTGGCTAAGGCCCCACATTGGTGCAAGCTCCGCCCCCCCCAAACTCGCGTCACCAGGATTTTCCACTTGGGTGAAATCAGCAACTTTGGCAAGAGAGTTTGTGGCACCATTTTGTGCGGACCCCATCTCCACATGGGCAACCTTCAAAGAGGATACCATCCGCCACTCTTGCCACCTCTCCTCCAGATGCTCATGAGCCACATTGGCCATCATTTCGCGCGCTCTGGCAGAGTTGGCACACCTGGAGTCCAACATCCCAGCTACAGGATACAGCCCTGCATGGGGCCAAAAGTGGGCAGAGTCAGCTGCCCACCTCAACGCGCTCAAAAGGCAACACAAACACCGGGTTTGTGTTCAATACAGGGCCAAACATATCACAAAGGGTGATAAGTGCACCACATATTTTTTAAAAAAATTTTGCACCACACCAGAGCGTGGCCTGCACACAGGTGCAAAGATCAGATGATTCCATCACGAATATGCCAGCTGAAGTGGCAATCAAAATACAGAAGTATTACTCTGAGTTATACTGAGCTGATCCAATTCAGCTGGCCAAAGTGGCGAAATTTCTTGACTGAGCCCACATCCGCACCATTTCTCGATACCCATAAATAATGAATTTGATTACTCCAAACGAATTATAGACAGCCATCCATGGTGCACCTAACCAGAAATGCCCAGGCACAGATGGTATTCCATATGAATTCTACAAAAAGTACTTCAAATATGTATCCCCACTTCTGCTCGCCTCACTTGACCAGAGCCTGTTGGAAACGCGCCTCCTACCAGGAGGTCAAGAGGCCTTTACCATCACACTCTTCAAGAAAGGGGATAAGCTAAACTTAGCCAACTGGAGCCCCATTTCTTTAACTAACACGGAGACTAAAATTTTAACAAAAATCATGGCTAACCGTTTAGGGATTATAGCATCTGCCACCATCTCCCCAGAACAATTCAGTTTCATATCCAGAAGGTCGATTTGGGATAACGTGCACTCTGTGTCTAATGCATGTCAGTTCACAGCCTCTGGGGCACTTGTATTCTTGGACCAACAGAAGGCCTATGATAGAGTAAACTGGGAATACCTCAGGGCCTGCCTCCATCAATTCCGCTTACCCCTCGCTTCATCAACTGGGTGATGCTGCTCACAGAATCTGCAACAATGGCAGTACGTGGCCCTGGCTTCCTAACAGAAGTAGTCCGCCCTCAAAGGGGCTTGCGACAAGGGGACCCCTTAGCCCACTCTTATACAACTTCAGCCTTGACCCACTACTTCGAAATGTGAATGCCCAACTCACTGGGGTCCATGTGCCAGGCCAAGCCCCAATCAAGATGATGGCGTTTGCAGATGATTGTGTGGTCAGGGTGTCTAAAAATCAAGATGCACACGCACTTGAAGCTCTCATCCAGGAGTATTCTTGGGTAAGTAACATGGCACTAAACGCTTCCAAAACTGAAATCATCCTCATTGGTCAGTCTCAGAACTGCTGGGCTCCAGCAACTAGTTCCCAGCCAGGCCCATCTGCTCGCACATGTCCTCGCCCCCCCCCCAGCTCAACCCACACCGCCCCACTGGTGCTCCCCTTCGTGCCACGCCCTACCATAGGGTCAGTCCGCCATCTGGGCGTGTGGGTAGAGGCAGGCGGATATGCATCAGCAGTAATGGAGAGTCATATTCTAGACAACGTGATGAAGCGAATCGCCTCTCTCAGAGCCCACCCTACTTCCCTTACTGGCAGGGTTGTTTCAGCCAACTCTATGCTCCTCTCCAAAGTCTGGTTTGGAGCCCACGCCATCCCCTTCTCCCCAAGCTTCTTCAAATCCTTGTATGCCCTGCTGCAAGGATGGCTTTGGTCAGGCCGCCCTCCACCAGTACGGCTAGAGGTCATGTTTGGCCCTCATCATCATGGTGGCATGGGCCTGCTCAACTTCAGAGCCCATGCTGCCAAGATCTTGGGTACCTGGATAGCGGCCATCACTGCCCCTATGCTCCCCTCCCAACACTGGTCCCGTGCGGCCCACTCCAACTTCTCCCGCGCCTTGGGCCTCAACAATCCATCAAACCCCCACTCCCTGATGAAATACCTGGCTTCACACCCATCGGCCACAGGCCCTCACGGTACCAAAACCCACTACAAACGAATCCTCCTCTCCATGCGGAGCACTGAGTGGAGAATTTGTATTAGTGGACATACAACCCGAAGAGGCCGCCCCTCTCCTCAGTTCACACAAGAGGTACAGGGGCTACCCATCCAAGAAGGCGTGATCCCCACATGACCCCATGTCCTATCCAGGGTGGACTACCTGGACATGATGGACATTCCATACTCCATTGAGACCCAGAAAACTATCTGGAAATACGCTCACCATCCTCTGTTGCAGCCTCAAATATGCTCCCATGTGTGGCGCTGCCTGAGGCGGGTGTACCATATGGCTGAGCGCTCTAATGCTTTACACTCATCCTGTGTTGTTTGTGGCCAGTATGGAACGCTGTTCCACCGCCTGGAGAAGTGTCCTACCTCTAAAGTGATATGGCGCGAAGTTCAACGTCTGCTGGGCCAGGATCAAACACATCCCTTCAGTCTGTCAAGAGATATGTTTGCTTTATCAATGGCCTCCCCCTTCCACCCTCCCTCCATGCTTTGGTGGTTGCAATCGCCATGTGGACCATCCACACGATTGTCTTGGATGCCATCGCAGGCTCCACCCCCACCTTCCCAGAAGCTGTCCACAGATTCCGGTCTCATTTGGTGGACCACTTTCAAGCATGGATGTTTGGATACCTCCCACCGCGTCGCCGACAGCTGGTCTCCTCCTGGTTCCCAGTTTGGTTCATCAAATCAGACCCCTTCCTCCACACGTGTTCAATTGAGGCTATGGCCCCTTCACACGTTCCCTCCCCCTCCCCATAAGTGGCGTTCCCGCTGGCAACAAGAGATAGCATTGCTTCTCTGGGGGTGCCTTCCCTGTTACTAAGTTTTGTCTCTTTTGGGTCATATTTGGAAGTGTCCATCCCATGGTCAGCCTTCCCCGCAATAAATTTAAATATTAATTACATTATCAATTTGGTGTATAGTTAGACTATCAGCTTCTATTGTGTTGTTCTATCTCAAGGATATTATTGCAGAAGGCAATAGTTGGAAGTCTCTTAGAGAGAAGAGTAAAGATCCAAGAGGGGATCTAGAGACAAAGGAAACACAATCAGGGATAGCTGCCAACTGTGTGTTGGGCTGAGAGAGACTGTCACCGGGGTATCTTAGCAAAGATCAGGTGGACAAGAGTATAGGGAACAAATCCCTACAAGTACAACTTCAAGAGTATTTAATTGGAAATACTGGTTGAGCGTTGGGCTGAAATATAGTTCAATCTCAACTACAGATAATAGTCTCCATACTAATATTGATTTATAATACATTCTATACAACGTGACAAAGTGCACAAGGAAATTGAACCTGTGCAGTAAAAAGGTTACTGGGTTGCCAGCTGATAATCAACCTAGAGTAAATTTTTATAGGAGGGTCTCATTTATTTTTGGTCACAAATTTGGGTTCCCCTCCCTTCAGAACTGAGGTATTTTGCACACATCACAATCCACCCATGGTCAGGCATCTGGGAAATAAGAAATACATCGACTTGATCAAGAAGACCTACAACTGGGAAGGTTTAACCAAGGAGGTTTCTGCCTGGATTGCCAATTGCATTACTTGTGCTCAGGCTAAGTCAAATTGCTCTGGTAGAAATGGGCTTTTACACCTCTTACAGCAAGCAGAGGGTCCATGGACAT
The DNA here is from genome assembly GCA_022478985.1 of Massospora cicadina. Taxonomy (NCBI): domain Eukaryota; kingdom Fungi; phylum Entomophthoromycota; class Entomophthoromycetes; order Entomophthorales; family Entomophthoraceae; genus Massospora; species Massospora cicadina. The sequence continues at coordinate 25,291 of JAKSZP010003211.1, forward strand.
CAGTGTCTGTGGACTTTATCATTGACCTCCCCTGCTCTAATAGGTTTACGGCAGTGATGGTGGTGGTGGACTGTTTCACTAAATTTTCCCTTTTATTCCCTGTACTTCCATGATTATGTCAGAGGAAACTGCTCGCCTTTTTGTACGCCATGTGTTCTTGATGTTTGGCCTCCCCAAGGAGATCATCAGTGACCATGGCTCACAGTTCATGGCGCAGTTCTGGAGCAAACTCTTATCTATTCTAAAAATCTCCCCCTGTCACTCCATGGCGTATCATCCCTTAGTCTGATGGACAAACTGAGCGAGTTAACCAAGTCCCAGAATAGTACCTGCATTGCTATGCTGCAGCCACACAGGGCACCTGGGCCAATGACCTTCCCCTTGCTCAATTTGCTTATAACAATGGGATTCACGCTTACACGGTATTTTCTCCCTATGAAGTGACATTGGGTTATAATCCTTCCTTTTGGTTGGACCCTGCTTGTGGCCTGAGGTCCAAGCTGCCGTGGATCATGCTGAACATATTAGGTATATTCAATACCTAGTGTGGTAACACCTCACCAAGGCTATTGAGGACTATAAGTGGTTTGCAGATTGTAAGCGACTTCCAGGTCATGACATAATGGTGGGCTCCTATGTTATGCTCAATACCCATCATTTGCAAATGCAAGTCCCCTCCCGTAAGTTTGCAAGTAAGTGTTTGGGTCCTCATTTGGTAGAGGAAGTCTTGGGCAATGGTGCATTCCAGTTAAAGCTTCCCACTCACCAGAAACAGAACCCCATCTTCCACGTTTTCCAGTTGTCACCCTCTAAGGGTACGGTTCCTATGGATCCTGAGCTGATTATTATTGAAAATGTGGAAGAGGCCAAAATGGAAAATTATCCTGGCATCCCTTAAGTCCCGTCAGTACATTCAATATCACATGGCTTAGAAAGGGTATCCAGCTTATGAGAACAGTTGGGTTAAGGCTCACAATTGTGCCAACTGTATGGAACTGGTTGAAGCGTTTCACAAATCCCACACTGAAGCTCCCTGCCCCCCCAAATAAAAATCATGACTAAAATGGCGATCAAGTTACCCAAGGCACACAAGAATGTGGCCCTCATGCAGTTTCCCAGCAGTGGTGCCCTTCCTTTGGAAAAAGGAAAGGGTAAAGTAAGTCCCATGGAACGTCCCCTGTGTGTTGATAGTCTCTTTTCCCATTTCTGAGTAAGAAAGTACTGAAGAGGGTGGCTGTACCCCTCATTACTCAGGGTGACCTCGCCCACATGGTAGACAAGTGCTGGGTAACAGCCCTCCCTCTTTGGATTCCTCCCATGGTGCCCACACTTACCTTGGCTGAACTAGTATATTTAGTCAAGAATATGTACCAAGATTGCCAAAATGAAGTCAATCAGTCCAAAATTGAGTAGAAACAAGCCCAATAATCTGATTCCACATAGTCAAAAAGGGACAAAGACAGATTCATTGGGCAGAATTACTGATGGTCTTGATTCAGCCAATGCCACAATTGTTAAAATTTACCCTCTCCCAAAATTGTTGGGGATGATTCCTGACATGCAGGTAGTAGCATCGGACACCATCGATGAGGGTTCAAAGCTCCCTTCTGGCATATTGGGTGTTGCAGCTGATGCAACGCTTTTGACCAAACAAACGGCCCAGCAACTGGGCATGGGCAGGTTGGGCATCCCAAACCCATTCCCAACCAATTGGGACTGCCCCTACATGAGGTGGCCCTGGTGATTCCCTTTGCTCATCAGGCCAAACACCATCATGCTAACTGTCAGAAACACAGTTGAGCCTCAGTTTGGGCGTTTGAGGTTGAACTGATAGTGACTCAGCCTGCCACCAAAGTATTTGATGTCAGTTCCCAGTGAACTTATCTCTCCCCATTCCAAAATAATTTGCCAGTTAGGTCAAAATTGAGGGTCTCAATTCCAGCTTGTCCCCACATCAATAGACCACTATTTAATCAGTTGCATTGTACTGAGAAAATTGTTGGTCAATTTTCTTTACTTTCCTTACCATAAAAATTTGCCTCAAAAACTATCAATTTTGCTTTTATTAATATCCTTCTGGCTGCATTCCCTATGGCTTTTCTCTGGTGGCCCGTCAGCCCTTATACTGGATGGGCTCTACCAGTACTAATGGTCACTATGGCCTCCACCATCATAAACTGGATTCAGTGAGCTAGATACTTCTGGCAATTCAACCCTGACATTGCAAACTTTTGCTAACAATATACTGGGATCCTGTGGCCCTACATCCACCATCTTCAAGCAAGGATCTGCCCCCTTGTTTCTTCAGTTGAAATAACCCCATCTACCAGTGACCTTGTAGAAACCATACCTGTGGTGCCACCCCCACAGCAAGACCTCCAGTGTCTGGGGTGGTCTCCATTTGGTTCATTCTCAGGTTGCTATTAACTATTGCCCTGCACCAATGATTTATTGTTTCCCAATGCCCAGCTCCATACAACGTCATACATGCGGCAATGCCTCTGGGATTCTGGCTTGCTTTTTAGGTACTTACACATCCTGACTGGCAGGCTGGTCTAAACTTCTTCTGCCATTTTCATGACAACTATCCAGATATCATCCCAAGACCCTCAGGTCTTGCCACCATGTTCTTTACCCTTACCCCTGATTACAGGGATGATGTTCAATAGACTACTATCCTTGGGATTCAGGGCTCCTGTGTGTTCTTTTTTTTCTTTTATCTTTTTGGTATAGTTGGTTCCATGGTTCTCCTACCTCAAATCTCAAGAATTTAATGGGAATTGTTATATGCTTTTGGATGAGCAGTTTGTTACTATTTGGTTGATTCAATAGATTCAATGTTTGTTATGTGGTTAGGTGGTGATTTATGTGTTTAGGTGATTTAGTCAATATGATAGATCAATGGTTTCAGCTAAATAATGGTGATTTGTCAATTTGTTAGGTTCATTGGGTTTGCGAAGCACTTGGTGGTTATTTGGGTGATTCGATAGGCTCAATAGTTTCAGCTAAATGATTTGACGATCCTATAAGTTCATTGGTTTTGCTAAGTGATTTGTAGTAATTTTTAACCGAATTTGAAAAAGGAGAAGGTTCTCAATTCAACCTGTGTGTATGTTTTTTTCTTTTTTTCTGTTTGTTTGTGCATAACTCTGAAAATACTGGACCAATTTGGATGATAATCTTCTTCAAAAATAGAGGATGCTCCAACTTAGGTCCCATTTTCTTTTGTAAGTATTGGTCAAGTATTTGCCCATTAATTTAGTAAGTAAAAAAATGGGCTCGGAAGCGATGGATACTTGTGGGACTACTACAACTCCGGATAAACTTAATTCCGGCATCGGTGAAGCGATAGCTTTGAAGCAACTTTTGCCATGAAATATGTTTAAGGCTGGAGTTATGTTCAAAATTCAGTCAGTATGAGCTCATAGCGGGATGAGCTAATCATTATAGTAACTAACGTTTTTGCATAATTTGACTAATAAACTCATCTAAATTAAATAAAAATGAATTATTTTAGACAGCAATCAATAAATTCACGTAGATTAACTAATAAAAGCGACCAAATCTAATAAAATGAATTACTGTAGATGGCGATCAGTAAATTTGGCATACGTTGACCAATAAAATCATCTAAATTTAATAAAATAGAGAATTGTAGATGGTGATTAGTAAATTTAGTATAGTTTGACCAATAAAATCAACTAAATTTAATAAAATGAATTATTAGTATATTTATTTATAAGATAATATATATAATATATGTACAATGAGTTTTAATTTTATAGAGAAATAGTAAGGGTCAAAAACAATATATAGAGATAGTAATATTTAATAAAAGTAGGAAAAAGTGCCACTTTTAAAATACACTATATTTTTGAGGGGAAAAGAGCTGGGGGTAAAGTTTTTTGGGAAAAAAATGACCCTTGAAAAAATTAGGAAAAAAGAACCTCCTTTAAACAAAAAGCTCTAAAAAGTATGAAATAATTGAGAAATTAAGCCTACTCAATAAAACCCTTTTTGAAGTCGGCGCCATATTTTAACTGACTTATATTAGGTATTTATAATTTATATACTCAGTACTATTTATTCTAAGTTGCTTATAGTTTACACTTGGACCTAATCCAGACATAAGATATAATTTTTATTTATGAGCAAAATTCTATAATTCAGTTTAAAATATGGCGCTGACTTCAAAAAGGGTTTTATTGAGTAGGCTTAATTTCTCGATTATTTCATACTTTTTAGAGCTTTTTTAAAGGAGGTTCTTTTTTCCCAATTTTTCTTGTTGATTCTATAGGTAAAATGGTCTTTGCTATGTAGTTTGTGGTATTTTCAATTTGATAAGTTCAATGGGATTGTCTAAGTGGTTGGTAGTTATAGTTATCTATTGAATCAGTAGGCTCAGTGTCTTTGGCTGAGCAGTTGATGAAATGGTTGATTTGATAGGTTCGATAGGCTTAATGGTTCTGCTAAGCGATTTAATGTTTATTTGTTAATTTGATTCAAGTATTTCCTAGCTTTATCAATGGCTATCTATAATATAAAAGCTAAATTATTCGATCATTTGGTAAATTATAAACTCGAGCAACGCAAGTAAATCGGATAGTAAATTATGAACCTAAGCAACGCTGAGTTAAGCAGCCTGTAACTAATAAGTGTGCTTTTTAGGTTTATTAGACTCTTCTTAATATAAAATTTGAGAATGGTTAGTTAAAACATATTATATACTGATACTAAAGATTAATAGGATTCAAAGCAAACTCCTATAAAACTTGCTCGTGTTATTAAAGTCCTCGGTCGCACTGGCTCTCGTGGCGGAGTAACCCAGGTTCGCGTTGAATTTATCGATGATCCAACCCGCAACATTATTCGCAACGTTAAAGGCCCTGTCCGCGAAAATGACATTTTAACCCTTCTTGAATCTGAACGTGAAGCTCGTCGTCTTCGCTGAGCTCTTTTTTAAAGCAAAAACAAAAAGTAAAATGCTTTTTGCTTTTAAGGATGTTTTAGCTGGCGTTATTACTATACTTATAAGCATTAGAAAGTAAAGGCTGCTTTAAAAGTTTTTTAATTAACACAAATATTTTAAGATGTTGAATCAATATTAATTGATATAATCTAGAGAATAACTAATAAGAGCATATTTAAGGCTTTATCTTTTCTACAATTATATTGCTTTGACATTACAATTCTTAAAGTTAGATTTTTTAATGATCAAAATTAACGCATACAGCTGTTTTGTCTTTTGTTTTTATAATTATTTTTAAATACCTTATGAGCTTTTTTTGATAAGGTTTTTTGAATGTAAAATAAGTCGAGAGAATAAAAACCAGATGATGCGATTGCTAGTGCGAAATTATGCTTAAGATTGTTCTTTTATTGTTATATTGGAAGATATCTAAAACTGGCGTGATTTTACTCCTTTTACTACCAAGAGCTTTTTAAGGTACCGGCAGATAATGTTTGCCATAAAATTTTTTCTTTGCTAATTAAAATTTTAGCGCTTGTGTTAAACACAATGCTATACTGAAAATTTTTAAAATATAACAATAATTAAGCATAATTATTCAAGACTAAAGATCTATATTTATAAGCGCAAAAATTAGATTGTTATTTTTAATTCTAGGTTTCTGAATTACTCTAGGTCTTGACAATTAACTTTTTTAGCTACGTTGTTTGCTCTTTAATCTTACTAATTGTAAAATCTTTACCAGGCTTGTTATATACCATATGATTTTTTATTTTTGTTTGATATATTAATTTATTTGATTAAACAAAATTAAAGTGATTTATAATCTTTACAAAGAAAAATTATAGTTTAAATAAATTTTATAATTTTTAACTTAGTTGTCTATTTACTTGTTTTTTACTGATATAAAGAAAAAAATTATCTGGCTGTTTTATATAACAACTATATGATATTTTAAGTAAATAAATCTAAAAATTAATTAGTTTAATTTAAGACTTTTCATAACTAGGCAAGATCATTTAATTACTCTAAAAAGATTCTTAATATTACAACATACCTGACTGCCAACACTTGAATATTTGATATAGCCCATTTCTTTTATAATACAGTCACTTAGTGTCATGGATGTAATATCCAGCCTTAAGAACATAGCTACCAAAGAACATACATAGTTATAAGGTTGTTACTTATACTAATATAGCAGAAGGAATTTGCTAGGAGCATGTCTGTAACGCTCCAGTTCCAGTAGAGGTGGGGGGCAAGAGCCCACACCACTGCTATGGAACCCACCACTGAAGAAAGGGTAAATAAAGCACCACCCAGAAGGATGGTGCACAGAAGAGCTTAAGCAAGAATGACATGCATTTGGTGAATTTGGACCTCTTGGAGGTCAGCAAACAGGACTAAATAAATGCATATAGGCAAAAAATAAAATAAATGGGTTTTTTATTTTACCAGATGATCCCCAAAGAAAGTTGGTCTTGTGGAACCACAATTGACACTGGTGGAGAGTTGTTGGATTGGTGAAAGTGGTGCTAAGCCTAGGCAAACTAATAGGTGCATACTACCATTGGCCAGGGTCCTGTAACTCAAAATTGTCCAAACTCAAGTTATAGATTATAAATTGACTCATCCAACTTAGAAATATTATAAAATGGAACAAGTTTGAAATCTCTGTTCCTTCAGTAACTGTAACAAACCATCAGAGTTGATAACATGGCTGGTGCATTTTAATGCCCTGGCTGTAATGCTAGGCCAAGCATCATGCACATCCCCAGGACCAACCTAGGCATATCTTGCCTGTACCCAGCATTGGTCCAGGGTATGTTTCAAGTCAGAAAGGCCTTGTAACTTGATCTTTTTGGCTTCCTAATGTCCAGCCTTGTCCTTACAGTCTGCCTCCTCAATTATGTCATGTAGCTATAATATTACCCTCTTGATCATTTAAAACTCCACCCCTCCTTTAGGGGCTTTTGCCAAGGAAAAGTTCTTGTGGGCCATGGCCAGCTCTATCACAGTGATGGTTTACTTTGACTTAGGTCCTGCAGCCTTGGAAAATACTCATGAAAAACTTCAATTGGATCTTGGGTATGGGTACAGTCACACACTGGTTCCCAACTGTCTTCTGCTGCATCAAATCCCTTACAGGATACTAGGTACTCAAGCCTTCTTCTTACTCTGTGTGAGGCTATGATCTCCTCCACTTCTCACTCTGGTGCCCTATCCACAAGATAAGCCTCTGGAGTCTCTGGTAGGGGGCCCCAAACAATATCAGCTTGCTTTTATGAAAGACTGTAAAAATCTGGAATGAGGGGGAGAGATCCAACTGGTATGAGGTGTGGCCCAACTTTATATCAATGTGGTAAGGCTCAATCCTCTTTGGCCCCAGCTTTTTGCATAGCTGATTGATAGGGAGATTTTGAGCATCAAGTATTATGAGATCCTCTTCCTTGTACACAGGACCTACCTGTCTCTTTCCATTAGCATTCTCCTTATAAACTTGCATTGCTGCCTCCAAATTTGTGGAAACCCGCTGGTGTACAGTATTGATAGTCTTAGCAAAGTCCACCACCACTCCAACTTTGGATCCACAGCTAGGCTCCATGTTGAAGGCAGGGTTAAACCCATGGTTGGAAAAAAATAGGGAACAACCAATAGATGCATGTTGAGTGTTGTTATAGCTAAACTGGGCCATGAGAAGGTAAGAAACTCAATCTAAACAATCCACAGCAGTGTAACACTGTAGGAACTGTTTCAAGCACTGGTTCACTCATTCTATGTGCCCATCTGATTGGGAATGATAGGCAGTTGAACAGCAGGGAAAAATGTGAAGAGTCTTACACAACTCTTCCCAAAAAACAGGGGTAAACTGGGGCCTCCAATCTCTAATTATCTCATAGGCACTTCATGAAGGGTGAACACATAAGATACAAAGAGCCTAGCCATCTCTGCCACAGTTATCATAGATCTACAGGGAATAAAGTGGATGAACTTTGTAAAATGGTCCACCACTACCATGATGGCATTGTAGCCATCAGATGCAGGTAATTCCACAATAAAATCCACTGATAGGGTATTCCAAGGCCCTTCAGCCCTTTAAACTGAAACCAGCATCTCTGCAAGGGGCTAGAAATTTGGTTTTATTTGATTGTAGATCAGGCACACCTTAAAATACCTGGCAACCTGAGCAGCTAACCCCTTTCAATTATAAGTGTGGTAAATTAGCTCTAAAGTCTTTAGATTCCCAGGATGTCCAATGGTGATCTCATCATGATGGCTCTGGATGATTTCCAGGAAAAGTGGTCCAGCAGGAACCCATAGGTAACCCTGAAACCACACCATCTTGTCCTTCATGTGGTACCCTCTAGTAATATCTTCCTGATTCAGATTGCTCTTGGCAAGAACCATAGCATATTCTGCTAACAAGGGCTATGAAAGGACCATCTTTCTGAACATACCATGCTACTCCACATTTTCCAGAGGAGCAAGCACTGAACCGTGGGTCAGAAGGTGGAACGTTGGGACACAATCTTACTTGGTGGAATCATCAAGTGGGTACTATAAATCTCTACCTCCTTAGGATTAGGAGCTAGTGCAGGGTTTAAGCTCAGTACACCTGCCAAACCATTCTCCTTACCCTTTGTAAACTTGTAAGAAAATGAAAATTGAGCCAGGGTCTCATGACAGCAGGTCTGCCATGGGTTCAATACATGAGTGCATGGTAGTACAACAAGGCACAGTGATCTGCACATATGCATAAGGGTTGGGATGAGACATGTAAGTGATGACTTCAATAAGTCAGCGCTCAACCACTGCCAATAACTCTTTGTCATAAACAGCATAGTTTAACTCAGGCAGAGACATCTTTCTGAGAAAAAATATCCCATCTGATGCTCTATTCCATCTTCATCTACTTGTAATAAGGCATCCACTATTGCGAAGTTAGAGGCATCAATACCCATGATAAATTTTCTTTTTGAGATCTACATGGCAAAGAATGGATGTGGACAACAGGGTGCACTTTACTGCTTGAAAGGCATCCTGCAAGATGGGGGACCACTGGAGCACCTTTGCTCCACTCACCTTATACAAAGGTGCAGCCACCTCAGAAAGATTTGGTGTGAACTTACCAAAGAATGTACACGTCCCCAAAAACTCCTCAATTCTCTGACCAATTTGGGGTGGGCCACTTATGAATCACCTGCTCCTTTTCTGGAGTTATAGTGTGGCCTTGGTTAAACATGACATTGCTTGGGAAGGTGACCTGGAACTTAAAGAACTCACTTACTGATTTTCAGCATAAGGTAAGCTGCACTTAAACTCTCCACCACTTGCCGCAGGTTTATTGCATGGGACTCCTGATCAGGGGAAAGCACCAGAATATCATCCATATAGGCCACCGCACACACCCAGAAGGTCCACCAAGGCCACATCTATACAACGTTGGAAGATGGAAGGTGCATTTTAAGCCCAAAAGGCATAATTCAAAACTGGAAAATTTTTATTCTGGTTTGGAATGCAGTGAGCCACACCTGGCACTTCTTGATCCAGATCTGATTGAACGCATTTGAGCAACCCAGTTTGGAGAAGACTATGGACTTCTACACATAGTGAGCAATCTGAGAGCCCAATGGGACGGGATGCAAATCTGGTACAGTGACATTGTTTAGGTTCCCATAGTCTACGCATGGGCATAGAGTATCATCAGCTTTTTCAACAAAGAGAAGTGGGGAGCATACATGGGAGGTACTCTGAAAAATTGCACCTTTGTCTAACTACTTCTTTACCCACACATCTAAATACCGCTTCCTCCCATACAGTCAAAGGGAAAATTGGGGAAGATAATGCACCAGATCAACGGTGAGTTTGAACTCACAACCAAACTCTGAATAAGCTGATAGTACATTGGCTGAAGAACATCAAATGAAGATTCCAGCCCCTCCAAACAGGAAGGTAAGGGTACCTCCAAAGAGGGATTCAGCAGCGGAGCTATACTGCATGTGTTGACCTTGGGCCATTGGGGCAAATTGCCCTGAAAGTTTACTTCAGACATAAGGATAACTAATTCATGGCATTCTTCAAAGTTAATGACATGGCATTGTCTTTCAAGTTGGTTCTGATGTCAATCTTTTGCCACCACTATACTCCCAAAATGATGGAGTACAAGAGGTTTTGATTGCTTGGAAATGGTCTGACAAATGATACTTACCAACTTGATAATCCACTAACCCTAGGACCTTCAGCATGAGAACACCTTAGGAAGCCCCTCCCCTAACCATACCACCTGGCAAGTAACACAACTCAATGTAGTTAGCTAGATTTTTGTCAATAATGTTCTCAGAGGCTCCTGTATCCACCAAAATCATTGTGCTGATTTTCCTTAAATGGAATGAAAGGGTAGATGTCAATAAAAAATATCCAGAATGATCTTTATTCAAAGCAGACAATGTCAACACTTCACCAGAAAACTCTTCATCAGGCATAAGCATGCCCCTAGGATAGATTTTTGCATCAAAAATGGAGAGGGATAATTGGCTACTTTTACTACTGAGACCACATATCCCACCATATCTTCAGCAGTTGCATAAACATTTTTATATTGTAGTAATAACTTTTTCTCCACTTCCTAAGTTCTGCAGATCATGGTAGAGGTCAAGTGCGGGTTCTCTGGGGTGATCTAGTATACAGAAGTAGGTTTCATACTAGAGCCATAAAAGATTATATTTGCTCATTTTTATTTAAGAAATTAACATCATAAAACGCATTTTTAGGTGTGAACGACCCCATAACCAATCTATTGGCCAGTTGTACATTGTTGTCTAAGGTCATCGCCCCCAGGCTCTTCATCAATTACCCCACCTGCACCATCCAAATGCGGTGCTGAGAGAAATTCATTTTAGTTAAATTGTTAAAATAAATTTTGGGGATAGACTCACCTGGACCTTTTAATTCTACAGAAATGTGGAGAAGATCAGTGGGGAACTCTGCCCCATTCAAGGAAAAATCAATAGGCGTGGGCACCATATTTGTAAGGGCCATCTTAGATGACATTATAGTGGCAGATTCAACTGAGACATTTAATTTAGTTATGGGGCTGAACCCCTGCTCACATTTGATTTCCGCCAAAAATGAATGATTGGAAGAATAAGAATCCCCCATCTTCAGAGGTGTGCGCAAGTTTATGGGACCTGTATTTATAGGGGCCGCCCCAGGTGAAACCATGATGGTCAAATTACCTGGCCCCTTCCAGGTTGGGTGGGAAAACTTTCCCCAAAAATGCTTTAATCAGATGATCAAAACCAGAGGGGAAGCCTGACTCACTCAAGTGTCCATTTCTGGGGCTTCCAAATTGGCATAAAAATTATGTTCAGGAAGTGATGGACACAGGTAAGCCAGAGACACAGGGAGATTAAAAAAAATAAGGGCACACAAAACACCTAACACCACGGTGCACAGTTGAGCCACAGTAAAGCTTGAAAGTGGTGGCACAGGGTTACCCTGCCCCAAAGGGGTTTCTTCAAACACTCTATACTCTTGGACATCCACAACACAGTTTTATAAACATAAAACACCCAGGCAGGTGCCACAGAAAGAAGCAGACACAGCCACTCAACTCATGAAGTAGGATAGTCAGGGCTGGTTTTATAATAATGAGAAGAAGTGCTAGGAAACTTGGAAACCTGAGTGTCAGAAAATTAACCAGATAGATTCCTTCCAATAATATCAGGACAAGGGTTGTTGGTTAGTTAATTGTGATTGCCAGCTAATTGCCTAGTTTGATATTTTTTAATTTTATATTAATATCAATTCAATTTAAGTTCAGCAGAATCTGCATTTGCTGCTGATTGACCATTCTGGGGTCATTGTGGGATTTTCTGACAGAAATCCAAATTATCATTACCATATCATCTGAATATGATTCCACTTCTAATTTGGAGCACTGGAAACTCATGCTGAGGATGCTCAAAGGTGTATTTATTTAAATAAATTATATACAATCAACTGGCAACTTGTGCCAAGGATAAATCAGCCTGATCTAATAATTTGATGAATAGATGAGAGGATTGGGAGGGAATTGTTATTACAAATGATCAAAGATTTATTAAAGTGCTGGCTTGGATAGCCAAGAGGTTTGATAGGCAAAGTAGCATATGGTATAAATAGTCATTCTTACCTCCAAATAATGATCTCTCTTTTGCCCTTATTATTTTCAATCGTTAGTGGTTTGTCAGCTAGGCTAAAATAATTAGGGACTAGAGATCCCTGACATTGGCGCAAGGTGAAACGCCTGGAGTGGCTGAAACTTCCAGCTCCAATACCTCATCCTTAGGAGGAACAGGTGGGAACCTGGCCGACCAGCCACCAATGATGTTGCCAACTGGCTGTCAACCCTGAGGGGTGCAGCGCTGGAGTGCCTTGGCCGCTCAGGATGGAGGCAGGACTCACCAGGGCATGCCCAGATGGGTTGGAAAAGGGTCAGGATGGTGAGGCAGCGCAGGAGTGCCTTGGCCACCCAGGATGGGGGCAGGACTTGCTGAGGCACTCCATAAGCCCTGGGGCTAAGTTGAAGTCATTGGTATGCTGTGTTGGTGGGTTGGATGCAAACTCATAGGGGGTTGGTACGCTTATGAAGGCGAAATGGAAAAGTGTCAACCAGTCTTCATACTGGTTGGCCTGGCATACTAGCAGAGCTCACATTCAAATTTTGCAACACTAAGCAACAGGCTTTGAACAGACCATACCCACCATGTACTTGCTGAAAGGGTGAAATTAACACCACATGCAGAAAAATGAGGAACACCTAGCTGGCACACCATCAATGAGAATGAGACCATCATGGACAAGAACGCCCCAATCATGGTGCACAACCAAAGCGCCTAAAAACTACTAAGAAAACTTTCACTTGGAATAAGTTTTGGTGAGGCCAAAAACGTGGTTTGTCATCTAATGTTAAGAGTGTGACTGTAACGCTCCAGTAACAGTAGAGGTTGGAGTAAGGGCCCACACCACTGCTACAGAACCCACCACTGAAGAAAGGTTACATAAAGCACCACTCAGTAGGATGGTGCATAGAAGAGCCCAAGCAAGGACAGCATGCATTTGGTAAATTTATACCTCTTGGAGGTCAGCAAACAGGACTAAATAAATGCATATAGACAAAAAATAAAATGAATGTGTTTTTTATTTTACCAAATGATCCCCAAAGAAAGTTGGTCTTGTGGAACCACAATTGACACCGGTGGAGAGTTGTTGGGTTGGTAAAAGTGGTGCTAAGCCTAGGAGAACAAGTAGGTGCATGCTACCATTTGCCCAGTTTCCTGTAACTTGAGATTGTTTAAACTCAAGTTATAGATTGTAAATTGACTTGTCCAACTTAGAAATACTATAAACAGAACTTGTTTCAAATATATGATCCTCCAGTAATCATAAAGAACTTTCAGAGTTGATAACATAGCTGGTGCATTTTAATGCCCTGGCTGTAATGCCAGGCTGAGCATCATGCACACCCCCAGGACCAACCTGGGTATATCTCACCTGTACCCAGCGTTGTTCAGGGTATGTTTTAAGTCAAAAAGGCCTTATAACTTGAACTTTTTGGCCTCCTGACGTACAGAATTGTTCTTACAGTCTGTCCCCTCAATTATGTCATGTATCCAAGACTGAATTGCATCATTTGAGCTCAGTTTCCAGGTATATCATTATGTTATCATGGCAGCAAGGAACTGTGTGAATGTATCTTAAGGATGAAGTACTATTTGAACAAAAAAAGGAACTCATATAACTATTCAAAAAAAGAAACTCAAGTTAGTGATTGAAGTTCTGCTTAGATTTGTTACTAAGTGTGAACAAAAAAATAATATACATGTAAAGGACAAATCAAAATTACTAAAAGCCTTTACTAATACATGATTGTTTTATTAGCAAAAGATGACTATAACATTTATCTCTAATGGTGCCATGTAAGGCATCATCCCTGATATAAACATATTATGGCTCATACAGGTAGTGAAAGAAGTTGTGGGGCACACTGCCAGTTGGATTAAAAAGGTAAATAATTTTATAAAAAAATGGGCCCAACCCTTTGGCAATACTCATGAAAGGCCTAAATGACCTTGGACACACACTTGACAAACAATGGGTGAAGGCAAACCCATCAAATATGTAAGAATCTGTGTCTGAAATAATAATGACATATTGCTGAATTTTTTTTGGGTACATGCTGTGATAAATATCTAGATTAATCAAGAACTTTACACTGAGTTAACTAAGTTTATATCTCCAGATAAGAAAGAAAACTAAAAAGTATCAAAATGGATGCACAGCAGGCTAACTTAGTAGCTGATACTTTTATATTGTTGAGAAGGGATTATATTTGAAACACTGGTTTGAGGTTAAAAGGTGACCTGCATGAAAATTTTTAGTTCCATTGGGGTTATAAAAAGTAGCTTTCTGGGTTGAAGATTACTGGGGGTTTTAAAATCTAGTTTTAAAAGAATTTGTTTTCAAATAACCATACTATCTAATTACTTTTTCTTTTCTCTTAGATAAATACTAAAAATCCCATCAAAAGAGTCTTGGTCCAATAGTTAGGCCCCAGTCCCCTTAAATCACAGTAAAGTGCATAAAATCTAAACTATAGGGTTACTGTTTTTCATTGATCTATCTCACCTGAATGACAATGCCACCCATCTCAAAAAGGTCAACATGTGTTAAAAATTAATGTAGCAAGAGAAGATTGGCTCCAGATTGAGATGCCTCAACACTACAGTAGGATTCCCAAACAGCATGAAAAATTCTACACCTGTATCATGGGGATAGTTGGGAATGTAACATGATACCTAGTTTTGGTGTGTTGAAAGAGGTATTTTCTCGGCTTTTAGTTAAATCTGTGTTCTAGCTTCCTGGGAAGATATTTTAGAAAACCTTTTAGCTGATGACCTTACCTCAGCTTGTGATAATATGGGATGCCCCTCCATAGGCCTCATATTATAATAGCAAAGGAGTATAATATTGTGATATTGTTAATAACTGGAAATTATGTGAAATCTTTTTAGAAAAAAAATAAACTAGTAACCTAGCACCCCACCATTAGTAGGGTGCTAGGTTATATAACTGAACATAAAGTAAGGCTTATACTAGGGAATCAATAGTAGAAATTGGAAACAATGTCCTAAAATATATCAATGCAGGTTTAAAACAGTATTTTCAGTTCAAATATGGTTGATACCAGCATTTTGATTGGCCTTTAATTACACCATTATTAGCCAAGATCACTGCACTATCATTGAATTATTTTAGTAAGTTTAGAATTTCAAGTTTGTTTGCAAAGATTAGAATTTGATGACAGGATCAATTCCCATTTCAGACCTTTCATATTCAACTTTCTGCTTTTTTGCCACTTGTTTGCTAAGTTATTATTTTATGGGGTTACTAAAGGTGTTATAAATTTGGCGATATTCAAGAGATATGCCAACAGATTTGCACAGGGTTCAACCCACTGAGTAAGTAGGAACAACAGTATGATGATCGTTGCCCTTGAAACAACATAATATAATTCCAAATAGATATATGGAGCACTTGCTCCCGCAACTTCTTTTATTTAGTATATTTAATATTGTGGATTCTTCCTGTTCCGCTTACTATCAACTTACTTTACAACAACCAACCTTTGATCAACTCATCTTGCCTATATTGTAGTGACTTTGGATGCTACCATTTATACAGCTTAGTAATTTGATTTGCCATATCTCATTGGCTCCATCAATTCTTCATTTGTTAATTTTGCCATCGCCTAATTTATGGAAATTTCTCAATAACCTACTATTGCCTTATGTCAAAGCGCTCAATTAATTAATACTCATAGTAAACTCAACAATCCAATCCATTCTGCCATCACAACAGAGGGCATATCATCCAGTCATATCAGAATTGCAATAACAGGTATCAAATTTTACAATAAAAGGCTCCTTGTTGAGCCTCCTGTTTGAGGTAGAAAATTGTGGCTGTCATTATGGTTTGATTAAAAATATTAAATCTATACAAAGCTATCTGATCTTTTGCACATGATGATCTGCAGAATTAGCAACAATTATGGGTCAGATTTGAGAATTGGCTGTGGTGTTGGGTGGGACAAACAAGGAGGGAAAGAAGCTACTCATCTCTCTTCTAAGTTATGCATTAGATAAGTAATACAAGTGAGAGGCAAGACCCTGGGGTTGATGCCCCTCTTGGTTCTAAAAGAATGCAATGTTCTTTCAAACTTGATGGCTGTAGCCTGGAACCTTACAACATGAGGCCCAATATTATTGTAGCATCTAGTTCTCTAAAAGATTTGAACACCCAAATAAAGAAAACTTAATTTCAAGTCCAAAAAGACCATGTTATTTTTTCCTGTGGATATAATCAAGTATCTTTAGCCTCTGTAAGGACCAGGGGGTGCCCAAGTTGGATCTGGCTGTTCTAAATTATGGGGAGCACCCCTTTCATCTTGAATGTGGTGGACCCCCTTCAGAACTAAAAAGGGGGTAAAAAAGGATGCTTCCTCCCTCACCAACCAGGGCAATCTAGCCCATGTTGTTAATGAGAGGTAAGTGACAGCCTACCCCCTGAAGGGTTTCTCTTTGATCCTTCTTACCACCATTAAGGAGTTGGTGAAGATAATTCAGGGGTTGTGTCAGAAGTTAGTAATGGATATGGGTCATCAACAACAAGTAAGTTACTGCATACCCCCATTCCAGCATAAGTTATATTATCATTTGAGTTTACCTAATAATGGAGAGCAACATTGAATGAAGTTGAATTGTCTAAATCAAATAAAAGCATGGAACCTCCCGCGCATTTCACTATCATGCCACTAGTATAGGCAAGCCCACCCCCAATAGGTTTAGTGTGCTGAACATTTGTTTTAGAATGGGACTGCCCCTACCTTCCCTGGCCATGGGTGCAACCCACCACACATCAAATAAAACATCACCACCCAGTAAGGTGGATTTGCACCAAAAAACATTTTTGTAAATATTTGATAATAATATGGCTAGTCAGGTTGGATATAAGTCAACATAAAAATGCTCTAGTGTGACAATCCACCAAAGTTGGGTGTGGAAGGATTCCTGTATGTTCATGAACCCCTCCTATTCCCCAACCAAAATAACTTATAAGATAGCATACTTCAACATGTCTTCTTTCATTAAATTTTTTTACTTTGTTTTCCCAATTATTGAATATCATAGTATCCAACAAGCTAGAAATAATAATAAACATCCTACTCTCATGAGATAATCAATGCCTAGACCTAGAAAGGAGCGTTGGGATTTTAGTATGCCAATATTTACCAGCTGATTAGATTATAGTATAGCTGCTTGCCCACAAGGGATGAGATCCTCTAATAAGTGTGAGAGTTATTGTCTTAGATGATAACTATTTGTTAACTTTTGAGCGCTGGTTACTCTTAACAATGAATACCATATGTAAACTTCTGGGTGTGTGGCTCACTTTGGCTCTTTAGTAAACTGCACATGTTTCTTATATTTGCACCATATAGATTGGTGATATCAATTAATTAAAATAGGTTAGTAATAGTATGAAGACTATTACTCTAGTTGAAAATTATCACAAAAACCACGTTGAGTATTAAGTCCAACTCTAAACTGGTGCTTGACCTTCTGACTCTTAAAGGTATCTCTGGGATGGTAGAGAACTTCTTTCTCTGTCTCTTTTCTATTCTTGCAGAGTCCACAGAGATCTTGATAGCCAATAAAATAGACAAAGGATATCATATCCTTAAACGATAGTCACTAGAGTAAACTATGCATTAAATGTATGACAGCCTAACTTATTAAGGTATTTTCACAAATTTTTATCTGCTTTATTTACTGAAAAACTAGGGAGTTTATAGGAAATCAAGTAACTAACTCTTATATTGAAACCTCACTTGGAAACGGCTGCTGTTGTCAGTGGATTAGCCCTCTGAGGTTGCACCCATGAGGACCTTCCTCATCCACCTAATCAGAATTTACTACTGACCAGAGTCACAACTTCTTCTGGTAAATTGACAAAAATGTCCCTAAAATCCCAATTAACCTCAGCGGAGTCCCATAATTAGGCTAATGCCTGCTTAGGTAATGGGACCTTTATTTATCAACATCAGGTTGCATTAACTAAAAGGTTAAAGTGTGAGTTACTACCAGAAGCTTTTTTGATACTCCAGTAACTAAAATAATCCCTGAGTCAATTGGCAGCAAACCCCAATTGACTATTATAAATTAATTTTTATTATTTAATTGGCAATAAAACCATAAAGTAAATTCATTGTTGAGGATCATCGTCATAAATTTGCCCTCCAGGCCAAAAGATAAGAATGTTGTGGGTCAAAATTGGCCAAAAAGGGAAAATATTGGACATATACAAGTCCAAGATAATGACATGATTGATTTAAATAATAATAGCGACTTTATTGGCTAAAGGACCCTGGCCAATTCTTGGGGAAACCCCACAAATTGGGGTAACACTGTTAAAAATACTAAACGGACAATTAGTAAAAAGTCAGGCAGTCAGATTTCCCTAACCACACAAGGGAGCATGGGAAGTCCATCTGCGGTTTCTCCCCCTGCCAGATTAAATTCCTAACACCTAAGCGGGGACAACCCCTTTTTATAGGTGTGGTGGAGGTCCATCAAGGTGAAATAATTTTAGCTAACGGAGATTAGCTGAAATTAATAAGTCTTTACCCCACAGGTACATATTACCAAAAATTATCTTCCCATCCGCCATTTAGCCAAAGAGAAGCAAGTTTTTTGAGCTTTGATAGGCTGAATTTGTATATTTCCTTATTTGGACTATAACTAGCCATTCTGAATCCATCAGTGGATTTCCCTCAGCCCTTGATACAGCTTAATACTGTATGGTCCAATATTGAATGGGTTTGTTTCTTATCCCCCACAGGTCAAATAAAACTATAAAAACTTCAACTTTTAATTTTATAGTTAATTTATTTTATTATCTTTAGTGTAACAATCTTCCATTTGTTAAAGTTTATGTTAAAATAGCACCAGCAAGCCCAAAAATCCTAAAATCCAACAAGTGGTGCTCACTAAAGGGAACCCTGTATACCATCAAATCCTGTTAACATGACAACTAACTTAGAACCAAGGCTAGCTGCATTGGAGCAGCAACTAGCCAGTGCTTTGTCTCGCCTCAAAAGACTTTAGCAGCACACATTACAAGGACCTTGTGAGGACTCCCCTGGTATTCATAAACCTCCTTTTAGGGATAAGTTTACCCTGGGTGAGGGAAGTATTGCTTCTTTCCTCTTTATGTATGAAGTTGCTATGGAAGGTGCAGCAGATCACCCTAAAATTAAGTACCTTCTTCCCTGCTTGAGTTGTGGCACTCAAGAGATAATGGTTCCACACATGGCCACCCTCAGCACCTGGGCTTAGGTGAAGAAAGCACTAACTGAGAAATTTGGCTCCATATAAAGTTTGAACAGGAAAAAACAGGCCTTTATGTGCCTTAGTATGTTACTGGGTGGATCTATCACCTCTTTTTCTGAATGCTTTTACATTAAAGCTCAACCCTTATTACTTGCCAAAATACTACCCCTAGACGATGCTATTATGGCTATATTGGCTGGCTTAACGCCCCATCCCTCCTTGGCAATGCACCTCTCTTCTGTAAAGCGTTCATTAAAAGATGTACATGATATCAAGGAAGCTTTACTGAGGTGGCTGATCTTTATGAACTTGACCCTATGCAAGGGTCTCTAAGCCAAGCAGCTACACTGAATATTTTAGCCTCTACTACGGATGCTTCCCTCTGAAAACCTGCACCTATGAAGTTGCCATCACACACTGCTTCTTCTTCTCATAGTGATAATCATATGGTAATGGCTGGATATGGGGGAATGCCCCTTCATCTTCTGCTCCAGAAACACAGTAGGTGAAAGCAGTCGTTCCTTTGCCCTGCCAATATTTTTCTCCAGGGCAACCTTCTCAAGTGGTTCAAAAGCCTGATCCTAAGTCTAAACCCCTTTCTCAGATGCCAATCCCCCATTAAAAATGGGTTAAATGATCAGGGCACAAACGCTAAACCGCCTTTTCACAAAAACATACAGCCATTGAATGACCTATAGCTGGTGTAGAAGAAGCATCCCCTTACACGAAGCTATCTTCCTCAAACTCTCAGCCAGCTAACTATAGTTTGAAACCTGTCTTTATGAGGCAGCGCAAACCCCCTACTTTAAAGGTCAAAAAAAGTTGTGCAAATTTCAACGCCTTTCCCAAAAGCTAATAAGGTGGAGGAGTCAACCCAGGACCTATCATGCCCTATGGGAAGCCCTTAAACTACCTCACCCACTGTGGCTTCCCTAACCTGCATTAAAAATCTCTCTGATGAAGAATCTGAAGGGTTTGGCGAAGATAATGGTTACTATGTCTTAGGAATCCCATATGAAGTGGAGGTACCTGACAGGTTGAACCCTGATAGAGGGGATTGGTCTAGAATCCCCCGCCAAACTTACCTCTGCCAAGTGTTGAGGGGTTTTGAGGTCATTGACACTGCCAGTGAAGCTGACCAGTTTATTGCCAGCTTGATCCGCCCAAACCAGTGTGTTTATACCCTGAGGTCTATTCAGGAGAAATACCCTGATACAGCCAAATGACTTGCCTCTACTCTCCATCTAAGGAGGGTCCTCGCTCTTTCCCCCAGCTTGGGTGGAACTTTAACTAAAGTGGAAGTCATAGTTAATGGAGTGCGGGTTAAGGCTATCCTTGACACTGGGTCCCCAGTAAACGTTGTGTCATCAAAACTCATTAAAAAGATTAAACTGGCCCCAAATCTTGACTACACCTAAGAATTTGGGACTACAGGTCCCAACAACACCTGCGCCATTGGGGCGTACTCTTCCTTGACCATCCATTTTCATAAACTCATTTTGTCTGCTCCCGCGGTGGCCCTAATCAACAGTACCTATGATCTACTCATTGAACCCAATCCATGCTCAAGCATGAAGGGATTATTAACTTGAAGCAGGTTTATCTCTCTCTGCTTAACTACAAGGTTCCCCTAATTTTGATAAATGATGAGTCTAATAAAAAGGACTATGTTTACACAGTCAAGTATCCCTCTTTCTAATTTATCCCTACATTATATCACTGCAGGATGACATACTAAACTGTTACCTCAATCAGTGGACGCCCTTGAAGGTATCCCCTTCTACGCTTCTTGTCAGGACTTTGGGGGAGCAACTCCAACATAGCACCTATTAATCAGGGCCTCAAAGCCCTCAGAGAGTTAATAGGCCATTAAGGCCTTAAGTTAAACTAAAAATGGAAAGGAGATAGGCGAGAAAAGGTGATTTTATTATATGATCCTTGAGTAAATATAGGACCTCAATGGATTGGGAATGGAAAAATTTATAATAGGAAAGCCTTGGTATTGATTGCTGATAATGATTAAAATACATATTACAAAAGGGATTGGGAGCATCCTTGGCATAATTTTCTGGTGCACCCAAAAGAGCTAATTGATTGGGGTGTGAGCACCAAAAGGGATTTCACCATGACCAGATTGAGTTTTGACATCCTCAGCATTAGTCACCAGTGTCAAATTAATAATTTATTTAAATATTATTGGGGTTGATCACCAATACTTCAGATAAGGATCAACCCAAGTTAATGGATAGCCTAATCCAGCATCCACCTGTAAGTGGGTCACAACCCCTAGTTGGGGCTTCCCCCAATAAAGGGAGAATCCTGACACTTCTGAAGAAGTGACTATCAAGGCTGGTGAACAAAGAGTTTTTGACACGAAGATTACAGTGCAAATCCCACACAACTGCCTCCTGAACCTAATTAGCATTAATGGAGTAAATTCTTTAGAGCCCAGAGTTTTTCCAGGCGTGCTAGATCCTGCTTATCAATGATCCATCAACCCTATGTTAGGGAATCTCACCAAGATGGATATGGTTGTAAAAAGCATCAGGAGATAGGAGGAGGCATGCTGATTCCTATTGAGGAAATAAAGCAAGTTCACTGTATCAGATCTATGGCAGATATGAGTTTACCCGCTGACCAGTCCATAATTACCCTACCTTCCATTCCTAATTCTGATGATTTAACCACAGATGAGCTGAAGAATGTCCACACCCTGCTTGAGGCATACAGAGACATTTTCTCTAAATCTGACGCTGACTATGGACACATGAAGGGCTGGACTTATACCATTGACATTGGTGGTGCTCAGCCTATTCGTTCCAAACCCTACCACAAATCAAAAGTTGAATAGCAATAGATGCAGACAGAGCTCAAACAGCTGTTAGAAGCTGGGTTGTTGGTGCCTTCCCAAAACCCTTGGTCGTCCTCACTCCTATTGATAAAGAAGAAAAATAGAGGTCATTGGGTAATTATGGACTACCTTAAGCTGATTATCTTCACAAAGAAGGACAGCTACCCTATCACCAGCATTGATGACGCTCTAGACCAACTCTCTGGGTCTAAATTCTTTTTCTTCCATGGACTTTGATAGCGGGTAATGGCAAATGGATCTTTTGCCACAGGATCAGGAGAAGTGCGCCCTTATCTGCAGCGAGGGTTTGTTACAACCCACTCAGCTACTCAGGGGTTGTGTAATGCACCTGCTACTTTTCAGCGGCTATGGATCACATTCTCCAGCACCTTAAGCTGAGATGTGTGATTGTCTACCTCGATGACATCACAGTCTTCTCTAAAACATTCAACGATCATCTCACTCACCTAAAGGAGGTGTTTCAATGGTTGTGATCTATCATCAAACAAAAGCCATCCAAGTGTACTTTCTTCAAGAAGAAGCTGAATTTTCTTGGGCACGCCATCTCTTAAGATGAGATACAACCTCTACAGAATAAGGTTTGATCAATATTCAATATGCCAACGCCTAAAACTCTTCGTGACATACAGTCTTCTTGGGCATGATGGGATACTACCATCAATTTATCCCAAAATTTGTACAACTCAACGAGCCCCTTGTCCGCCTCCTGGCTAAGAACACCCCCTTTTATTGGGGTGCTAAGCAAAAGGCTGCATTTGAGACTTCGAAGGAGCTATTAAAAAAGGCAAATACTCTGCCACCATGACTATGGAAAGCCCTTCATGTTGTTCATGGATGTCTCTGGTTATGCCATTGGAGATAACTTGGCTCAATTAGATGAAAATGGGATCAATCATTACATTTCTTATTTTAGTAAAATTTTTTAAAGGCTGAGCACAATTACAGCATAATTAAAAAAGGAGTGCCTGGATGTCTTGCTTGATGTAAAACACTACCGTTCTTTTCTATATGGGACATCCTTTAAAGTGATTACCAACCATGCCTTATTAATGTGGTTACAAGATATAAAAAAGATCCTACTGGGC
This sequence comes from Massospora cicadina, assembly GCA_022478985.1. Classification (NCBI taxonomy): domain Eukaryota; kingdom Fungi; phylum Entomophthoromycota; class Entomophthoromycetes; order Entomophthorales; family Entomophthoraceae; genus Massospora; species Massospora cicadina. The sequence continues at coordinate 48,649 of JAKSZP010003211.1, forward strand.
GGTTAGCTCGCTGGGCTCTTAGGCTCCAGCATTATGATATGACCATCAAACATCGAGCAGGGATACGCCATATAAATGTTGATGGGTTTATGCGTCTGGCTGTCCTTCACCTTGACAATAGTGAAGCTAAGAGGTTGCATGACCTCCTAATGACTCCTGACGCGTGGGCTTATCAATATGAACCCATAGAAAGATGTTAGTATGACATTCCCGCAACACAAAAGTGGAGAACAGGAAGTTATATAAGAAAATAGTGGTGAATTTGTTGCCATATCTCAGACCATTAGAGCGTGTACCTGTGATTTTGGAGTCCCATATCCTTTTAGGGCATAGTGGAGTACAAAAAACTATGAGTGGATTATAGAGCGATATTTCTGGGAAGGCATCATGGAGGCAATAACTGAAGTCCTAGATGAATGTCTGACCTGCAAGAAGCAACCCAGCTATAAGCCCAGGTATCAGTATCAACCCACTACGCCTCAACAATCCTTTTTAACCATAAATCTAGATGTGCTAGACCCTCTACCTCAGACCACAGGTAATAATCGTTATATCTTAGTTGGCATTGAGCATTTTACTAAATGGGTTGAGGCTGTGGCTCTTCCTTCTCAAACTTCCAAAGCCATGGCCACGCTACTTCATCAATAATATGTTTCTCGCCATGGTTGTCCCCAGGTCCTGCTATGTGACAATGGGAAAAAATTTTACCTCCCAAGTGGTGAAGATCCTCACTACCTCCGTGGGCATGCAGCAACTCTTTTCTGCCCCCTAAAACCCTTTGAAAAATGGTACTGTGAAAAGAGCCAATGTGACACTGGTCTCTATCTTACGCAAAATGACCACTTCTGACTCTCTTCACTGGGATCTTTACCTACCCAGTGCTCTCATGGAGTACCACATCAGATATCACTGGATTATTAAAATGTCGCCTTTCCAAGTATTGTATGGGCGAGAACCCAGGGTTCCAGCTTTACTAGCAAAAGATATCTTCACTGATAAGACTGATTTTAAGAAAGCGATGAAGAAGTTAGCCCAGAACATCACCCAGTTGCAATCAGAAGTGATTACCAACTTAGCGAAGACAGTCACAAAAAGGACTAAGCTGCTAATGAGCTCTGGGACTTCTTCCTCTTATGTATCTGACTTGGTGCTTTACTATTACAATTGTATCACCCCAAGAAGGGAGAAACTCAGGTCCATTTGGGAAGGCCCTTTTCTAGTCACTTACAAGCGAGGAGAGGAGTACTCCATTAAATCCCTTGCTACAGGAGTTACTATCAACTGAGTTCATGGCCGATTCCTATGGCCCTATTCTCCCCCCAACATTCTTGAGGGGGGCAATGTTGGACATTTGCCCTCCTGGCTACAAGATAATAGTGTCGTGGGTCAAAATTGGCTGAAAGGGGGAAATATTGGACATTTACAAGTTCAAGATAATGACATAATCAATTTAAAACTAATATAAGCGTTTTTTATTAGCCAAAAGACCTTGGCCAATTCTCAGTGGAATCCCATAGATTGGGGTAACACTATTATAAGTACTAAATGGGCAATTATTAAAGTTTCAGGAAGTCAAATTGCCCTGACCACACAAGGGAACATGAAGAGTCCATCTGCAGTTTCTCCACCGCCACATCAAATTCTATCCAAACACCTAAGCGGGGACAACCCCTTTTTATAGGCGTGGCTGATGTCCCTCAAGGTGAAATAATTTTAGCTAATGGGGATTGGATGAAATTTAACTTGTTACCCCACGGGTACATATTACCAAAACTTATCTTCTCATCAGTCATTCAGCCAAAGTGAAGCGAGTTTTCCAACATTTGATAGGCTGAATTCATATATTTTTCTTATTTGGACTGTAACAAGCCATTCCGAATCCATCAGTGAATTTCCCTTGACCCTTGATACAGTTTAAATATTGTATGATTCAATATTGAGAGGGTTTGTTTCTTATCCCCCGCAGGACCAAATAAAACTATAAAAAACTTCAACTTTCTATTTTTATAGTTTATTTATTTTATTATCCTTATTAGTAACAATCCCCCTTTGTTGAAGTTTAGGTTAAAATAGCACCAGCGAGCCCAAGAAAATCCTAAAATCTGACAATTATCCCCAATGAAACATTAACAATTTGGCAGGTCAAAACCTGGCGGACTAGTTAATATTTGTTAGTGTTAATTTCCTAAACAATAGTTATCATTTAAAAATGCTAGCTACCACACCCACAAGAGGGTCTAATCCCTTAGTGGGAAAGCAGCTATAATGCAATCAAATCAGCTGGGTAAATGGGCATAACAAAATTGCAACATATCAAACCACTTGACTAGAATAACCGGTGAAAAGTAAGAATTTAGAGAAAAAATGATGCCTTGGTTCTTGACCATCATACTACAAAAAACTTCAGAGGAGCTTGGCTCTATCTTCATTAAATGCTTCTCATTTTAACCTTCAGCAACGCAGCTCCATTTCTTTATTCTTACTTGCTTAAAACTCTCTCAAGTGTAGTTCCCACGGCATCCTACTGCGCCAGGACTATTTTAGTCATTATTGCTAACAAAATGTACTAATCAACCTGTACTACCTCCAGGATGGGTTCTCACAACACATCATCTTCCACAGGATACTCTCAGTCAGCTTTTTTGAGTCCTATTATAGCGCCCTGTGGCTATTCATGGCAGACCCAGTTTCACCAAGCTGGTCTTACTGATTAATTTCTTAGGGCCTCTTTGGCGGATCTAGTTTTAGCCCATCCTGATATGGCCAACAACAATAAGCGCAGTCTTCTCTAATTCTGCCATAAATTTATTACTATGCTCATTGTAGTTCATCCCCCTTCTCCCCGCTGAACAATGGAAGATGGGATCCCTACTAGATCTCCTTTGCAGCAATAAAATAAAGTATTAACAAATCTTAAAGATAATTTTTTAGTTTCTCTACTTTTTTTTCTTTTTTCTTCAAAGATGATCTCTTTATTAAAGGATATTATTTTTTCATATACCTTTTTATCTTATCTTCTGCCTCCCCAAGTTTGATTCTGGTACTGGAACTTTGGGTAGGGGACTTTTATGACTGTGTTGGCGTTGTGCACCAATGCCCCAAACTGAGATAGCAAATAGCAAAGGCGGTCCATGGAGTTCCTGGCCTATCATATGCTGCGCATGGAGGTTTTCCAGATTTTATCCTCCTTTCCTATTCATTCAATTTCTCTTAATCAGTGCAGTATCATCCCCAGGTTGGCCCACCTCGAATAAAATATACTTTTTTATCTTTTATATTTTTTTCTCTTTGTTTATTTTTTCCATTAAGTCCAATACTTCAAGTACTTAGCATTTACTCAGTTTAAATATGACCATCCACAATGTTCTTTATTGTATAGGCATCAGTCACCAACTTGGCAATAATCTTGAACGGTCCTGACCATAAGGCGTCTAACATGTTTCTTGTTCCTAACTTTTAGCGTCACAATAGACTACTCTATCTCCCACATGGTATCCTTTCAGCATTAGGCGATTTGTGTCATCCATTTTCTTTTCTTTAATCCTTTTCTTCAGAATTATATTAAATGCCTGAGATTGCAGTTTGTTCATAATATTAGCCAGCCATGTTAGGTATTGTTCAACACTAATTCCCAAAGTTTGTTCAACAGCAGATTACAAAATAGGTTGTAATGCAACCCTTTGTCCATATATAAGCTCAAATGGCGTTTTCCCTGTTTCCATATGATAATAGATATTGTAAACAAAAGTAACTGAACTCAGGCAAGATCCCCTGTGGAAGTTTCCCCCACTACTAATTTCATAGCATCACAGCTAGAGTTGCCTTTACCCTCTCTTCCATTCCGTTATTTTTATGGGATGTAGAGTACAAACATCAATCCTTGGATTCCCATTAGTTCATTCATCCTTAAAATCACATAGGATATAAATTTGGTCCTTTGTCACTTAATAAACATGTGGGAATCCATGTTAGTATACCACTTGGTCCAAAATAAATTTTTGCCATGCTTGTAGCATCTACTCTTCCCAAAGCCTTTGTTTAAATTCATATAGTCAGATGGTCATTTGTGGCCATTTTGTACTTTACTCCCCCAGTACTAACACTCAATGGTCCTATAACATCTATGGACACCTTGTTCCAAGCAAAACCAGGGTGTACTAGCCAGTATCATGCTACATCCTTGTGCGGCTTGTGGAGTTGGCACTCCATTTTAACAGGCTAGATAATCCATGACATCATAAATTAATCAATTTTCAGTAATAATACTGGCGTATATGGTCCATGGTTTTCTTAGGCCACCATGACCAGCAACTTTATGCACATCTTGAATGTTTTCCACTTGTTTTGACGGTTTAGGGAATAAATACCATTTTTTGTCAATTAATTTATATAGCTGTCCATTCTTCGTTTCAGTGTTTTCCATCACTTTATTTAGTGCGCTCTGAATTTCCTGAATTCATCCCCAATATTCCCTTTGATATTTCTTTGGATTAATTCATCTTCTTGATGGTATGCAATTTGAAATCAGCCAATCTCAATTGTCTGTCAGCATTCTGATGTGCTGAACCTTCTCAGTATAAAATTTTAAAGTCCAAGATTGTAGTTCTGAAGCCCATTGCACCAGTAATCCCTCTTGGTCCTTGAGGTTATGTAACCAGCGCAGGGACAAGTTTTCAATCACAACTTTTTTTAGTATTTATGAATATATACTCAAATTTGTTAGCATACATAAATCACGTGAGGCACTTGCACTCTGTCACGGTGTAGTTCCTTTCTGCTGGCATTTATTTCCTGCTCAAATATGCCACCAGATGCTCTTCCCCATCATCATCCACTTGACTTAAAACGGCACCAAAACCTTTAATGATGCATCAGTCTGAATAATGAATTACCTTTATTAAAATTCAGATAGTAAAAAACAGGGATACTAATTAAGTATTTTCATAGTTCATTAATGATTTTGGGCCTCATCATTCCACAAAATCCCTTTTCATATCCTTCAATAGGTGGAATAATAGTTTGGCAATTCTGGAAAAATCCTTAATGAATCGATACTAGTAGCCAACCATCCCAAGGAATACTTGTATACCTGAATGCTCTTCAGGATTAACATTTTCTCAATGGCTGATATCTTAAGAGGCTGCAGTTGTAATCCGCTAGAGTTTATTACAAACCCCCAAATTTAAGCTCTTTTTAAAGAAATAACATTTCCTCAGCTTACTTTTCTGATTTGCCATTTCTAGCGCTTTAAAACTTCCACCAAGTGTCCCAGGTGATCATTGAAGGTACTGCTGAAGAAGTTAGTACTTTCTAAGTATACTAAGACACAAGACAATTTAATCACTCAATATAGAATCCATCACCCTCTGGAATGTCACCGATGCATTGCACAATCCCTGGAGCATTCTTGTTAGCTGGTATAACCCTCATGTGGTGATTACCACATATTTCTCTTGATCTTCCCTTATAAATAAATCTGCTAATATACTGAGATCAAGTCCATATGTCATGGTAAATCCTGAAATTAGTGAAATTACTGAGATTACAGATATTGTCAGTCAGATCAATATGATATGTGATAATGTTAGATCAAATAATTGCATATCAAATGAATGATTGTAGTGAAAATATTCGATTAATCATTTAAATTACTTCATTTACAATAATATTGAGTTAATTAATCGCACTTTAACGAATTTATGATGAGACTGAAACAATTCCCACTGCCTTTCAAAATCACATGCAAGTTGCAATCCCATAAGCTCCAGATAATAATAGTGCACTGTTTAAAATCAATTAAGCTTAGGTAAGTCCAGGAAGTTGGATGGTATATAAAACCAAGGCATTCATTTGGTTAATCTTTCTGGTCAAAAAATATTCTTATAATGCAAACACTGTTAAGTTTATAGACTAAAGTGTTATCATTACTGATCTACCACCCCAGCCTACAAGAAACTCCCTCAACTTTCCCCTTTTAAAACCATGTCTTTAAGCAACTCCCATACCAGCTTACCAACCATTCATTATACCTGGACACCTCTAGTGTCCTTGTCATACTGAGCTAAACCCCTTGGTTATGATAACTCATGGTTAGCTACCCCCAACCAGGTCAGTAGTACACCAGTCCCTGACAATTTGACCGCCACTATTTACAATAAATATCCCACCACGTTTTTATTATTGGGGGTTTGATATCTGCCTTGTTGATGGGAAGTTACCAATTGCTGGTGTAGATGTTTAACCCAGTAAAGAAAAATAAAACAACTTAAAAAGGAGCAGTAGGACCCAGTCAAGTGCAGACAGTTAGTGCGGCCAACCATACACCTATGACTTACCCTACAGTTCCCTTACAAAAAGAATTATCTTTATTGAAGTGAAAGAAGGTCTTATGTTGTTGGGGGCATATTTTAAAGCTTATCCTGATGTCATGTGCACATGACATAATAGTGGGGACTAACCCCAAAGACAAGGCTGAGCGCCAGGAGACCCAAAGGGTGAAGTTGCAGGCCCTTCCTGACCTGAGGCACACCCTGAACCAACGCTGGGTTTGGGCAAAATATGCCCAGGTTGGGACTAGTGGTGTGCCAAATGCCCAGCCCCTGACATCGAGCTAGGCGTTAAAATGAACAATTTTATCAAATGAACACAGATGGTTCGATTCAGTTTGTCAAGGAGTGGGGTTTCAAATCCCATTCTATTTTTGAAATAACGCGCTTGGGTCAAATCCAACTTCAATTTATCACTTGAGTGAAGTCAGTTTCAGCCTATTCAACCAACTTGGATGGCAGTGTCGCCCTATTAGCGAGTTGGTGCTTGGGCCCACTGCGACATAGCCCCTATTCCCTCATTTGAGCTTAAAGATGTTTTCCC
>JAKSZP010003212.1:0-55366 GCA_022478985.1 Massospora cicadina
ACCATCTATGGGGTTATCAACAGGTTCCACGTCCACTTACTGTAGCACTTCCAAGCCAGGTTCTATGGATATATGAGGCCAAGGCAACAGGCGCTCATAAGATTGTGGTTCCCACTTTGGTTCCTCCGCACAGACCCCTTCCTTCACACCTGCTCCATAGCGGGGGAAACCCCCTTGGAGTAGCGCACCAACCCCCCATACCTGGCAGTCCCGCTGGCAACAGGGGTAACCTGAGTACCCCAGGGTGCCTAATTTTATATATCTTTGTTTTCTACACATACTCAGTAATGTCCATCCCCTGGTCGGCTTGCCTCAGTTAAGTAAAAGCTTCCCTGCTGACTTTGATCATCTTATTGAAGCTTTTTATGAAAATTTCCCTTCCCTAACCTGGTGAGTGCCAGGTAATATGGCCGTCATGGTTTCACCCAGGGTGGCCCCTATAAATACAGGCCCTAAAAACTCACACATTTTTTGAGAAAGGGGATCTAAATCCTTTCAATCCTTTGTTTTGGCAGAAATTGAAGGTTAGCAGGGTCAAGCCCCAAAACTAAATTAGATATCTCAGTTGATTTCAACACTATGATGTCACCTGAAGCGGCCTATAATTATGGCGCCCGCACCTAATGATTTTTTTGAACAGGGAAGAGCTCTTCACCAATTAACTTTTTGGTTTGGCGGAATTGGAGGTTTGGGCGAGTCTATCCCCAAAAGTGATTTAAAAAATTTAACAAAACGAATTTCTCTCTGCACCATGTTCAGATGGTGAAGGAAGATCAACCAATGAAGGTCCTGGGGGTGATGGCTTTAGATAACAATATATAACCAGCCACTGGATCAGGTATGGGTTCGTCCACATTCAAAAACACGTTTTTTAACGCAAATTCCTTAGGTAAAAATGAGCTAAATAGCATCTCTTATGGCGCTAGTATGGAACTCATTTCTGTATACCAGATCACCCCAGAGAGCCCGCGTTTGACCCCTTCCATGATCTGCAGAACAAAGGAGGTGGAGAAAAAGTTAAAACAATATAAAAATGTTTATGCAACTGCCAAAGGTATGTTGGGATATGTGGCCTCAGTAGTGAGAGTGCCATTTATCCCTCTCCATTTTTTGATGCAAAAACCTATCCTGGGGGCATGATTATGCCTTCTGAAGAGTTTTCTGGTGATGTGTTGGCGTATTCTGCATTGTATAAAGACCATTATGTATATTTTGTTAGCTGCTACCCTTTTATCCCCTTTAGGGAAAATCAGCATAATGATTTTGTAGATACAGGAACCTCTGAGAACTTTATTGACCAAGCCTAGATGACTACCTTGTCTTGAATTCTTTTTAGGTGGTATAAGTAGGGGAGGGGCTTCCCAAGGCTCTTTCACGTTGAAGGTTCTGAGGTTAATGGATTATCAAGTTGGCAAGTATCATTTTTCTGACCGCTTCCTAGCAATCAAAGACCTCTTATACCTCATTATTTAAGGAGTGGAGTGATGTCAAAAGTTTAAGTATAAAACTAATTAAAGTGACAACGCCATATCTTTAACTTAAAAGAAAGGCCATAATTTAGTTTCCCTTTGTCTGAAGTGAACTCTCAGCACAATCTGCCCCATTGGCCCAAGATCTACACTATCAGTCATGATTCATTGCTGAAGCCCTCTCTGGAGGTACCTTTACCTTCATGTTTGGAGGGGCTTAAATCTTCATTTAATGCAGCTTCAGCCAATGTATTACCAGCCATTCAGAGTTTAATTGTGATTTTAAGCTCACTGTTGATCTGATGTGCATATCTTATCCCATTTACCCTTTGACTGTATGGGAGAAAACGGCCTTAGATGTGTGGGTTAAGGAGCAGTTAGCTAAAGGAGCAGTATTTCAGCGTGCCTCCCCAATATGATCCCCACTTCTCTTTGTGGAGAAAGCCAATGGTACTTTATGACCATGCATAGATTATGAGAATCTCAACAACGTCACAGTACCAGACTTGCATCCCATTACTGTAGACTCACAGAATTCTCAATATGTGGAGAAAGAAAAAGTCTTCTCCAAACTGGATTGCTTAAATGCTTTCAATCAGATCTGGATCAAGAAGTGCCAGATGTGGCTAACCACATTTTATACCTGAAAAAGAATTTTTAAGTTTTGATTTATGCCCTTTGAGATTAAACATGCCCCAGCTATCTTTCAACGCTGTATAGATGCGGCTTTTGACCAGATGAGTGTATGCATGGTGGCCTATGTGGATGATATTCTGGTGCTTTCCCTGATCATAAGTCCCATGAAGTACACCTTTGGCAGGTGTAGAGAGGTTAATGGCAGCAAACCTTAAGTTGAAAACCAGTAAGTGTGAGCTCTTCAAGTCCCAGGTCACCTTATTGGGCAATGTTATGTTTGACCAGGCCACATGATAACTCCAGACAAGGAGAAGGTGATTTATGAGTGGCCCACCCCAACTTTGGCCAAGAAATTGAGAAATTTTTGGGACTTGTACGTTCCTTTAGAAATTCATACTGAATATTTCTGAGGTGGTGGTGCCCTTTTATAAGGCAAGTAGAGAAAAAGTGCTCCAGTGGTCCCTCATTTTGCAGGTTGCCTTCCAAGAGGTAAAGTGCAAACAGTTGCCCACATCCATTTTTCACCATGTGGATCCAGAGAAGGAGTTCATTGTGTCAATGGATGCCTCCAACTTCGCCATAGTGGCTGCCTTATTACAAATAGGCGAAGATGGTACAGAGCATCCAGTGGGATAATTTTCCAGAAAGATGTCTTTACCAGAGTTAAACTACGCCGTTTATGACAAAGATTTATTAGAAGTGGTTGAGGCTCTGACCTACTGGTGTCATCATTTTCATGGCTCATCCCTACCATTCTGCATCTCTAAAGATCACCGTGACTTGTTGTACTACCACACATCTCTGGATTGACCCCACGGCGTACTTAATGGCATGAGAACATGGCCAATTTGTGTATTCTTATGAGTTTATAAAGGACAAGGAGAATGGTTTGGCGGATGCTTTGAGCTGAAACCCTGCATTAGCTCCAGATCCTAAGGAGGTGGAGGTACACAATACCCATTTGATTATTCCACCTGGTAAGATTGAGTCTCAACTTCCCTCTCCATTGGCCCACGTGCCAGCGCTAGCTCCTCTGTAAAAAGTGGAGGAATATGGTAAGTTCACAAAGGTAGTCCTTTCACAGCTATTGTAAGCCAAGTATACTATGGTCCTCACCAAGAGCAAGTTAATTCAGGAGGACATTACCATGGGGTTACCAAGTGAAGGATGAAAAATGTTATCAGGGGCGTCTATGGGTTCCTGAAGGACCACTTCGCCTGAAAATCATCTGGGACCATCATGACGGAATCACCATTGGTCATCCTAGGAAGGCAAAGACTCTAGAGCTAATTTTCCGCGCTCACAATTGGAAGGGTTTAGACATGCAAATTGATAGATATTGTAAGGAGTGCCTGGTCTGCAACCAAATGAAGCCAAATCGCCTGCCCCTCATGGGGTTTTTGGTACAAGTTCAAAAGGCTGGATGCCTTGAACTTTCTTATCTTTGGATTTCATTGTGGATTTACCTGCGTCTGATGGCTATGATGCCATTATGGTAATGGTGGACCGTTCTAAGAAATTTTCCAACATTATTTCCTGTAGAACCATGGTAACTGCGGCTGAGATGGTTAGACTCTTTGTGTTTCACGTGTTCACCCTTTTGGGGTGCCTCAGGAGATAATCAGTGATTGTGGGCCCCAGTTTACTTCTGTTTTTTTTGAATGATTGTGTAAGACTCTTTAATTCGCCCCTGCCATTCTACTGCCTATCACTTATAATCAGATGGGCAGACTGAACGAGTAACAAGTGCTTGGAACAGTTTCTGAAGTGTAACACTGCCGAGGACCATTCAGATTGGGTTTCACGCCTTCCCATGTCCCAGTTTAGCTATAACAGCCCTCACATGCGTCTATCAGTTGTTTTTTTTTTTTTCACCAACTATGGGTTTAACTTTACCTTAAAGATATAGGCCAACTGTGGATTCAAAGTGGAAGCAGTAATGGATTCTGCTAATACTATCAAGAAATTACATGAGAGAATTATCACAAATTTGGAGGTGGCAATGCGCTAATAATTTTTCATTCTCAATAATAGGTGCCTTTATTAATGTGCTATGCCAAAAAGTATGAAGACTGATAGCCCTTGCTCTTTCACCTTCATCAGCGACCTTTCCCTATAATATGCAGGGAAACCAACTAACCTAGCAGACTAACAACTTCTCCTTCTGAGGCTTGACCACTCGTTATGGATCAGAGGTCCTCTCCTGGGACTTTTTCAACATATGTGGTTCAGCGGCCTCTATTGATTCCCTTAGGGTTTACTCCTTCAATCTTTCCAGTTCATCATTGTTGTTGCTAGTTGCCAAGTTCCCTCAGGGTTTCCATCTAGTTTAAGGTTGAGAGTTGGTTGCGCCAACCACTCCAGGTGTTTTATTCCAGCATCTAACCTCTGGGGATCTTCAGTCCCATCTCTATTAGATAAGCTAACTTCTGTCCATTGAAAACTTAAAAAAGCTAGGAAACAAGAGATAAGATTCTATTAAGAGGGAGATAAACTATTTTATGGGTTTTTTTGCCTCTTAACATCATTGGTACTTATTGCCATCATCATCAACAATCACTGGAGATTCTCCCTGCTTAGCATTCATCAGCGCTCTGACGATTCTCTCTGCTTAATTAGTCATCCTCATATGTCCATGATTATGTTAATAATCAATTTTGCAATCTGAATTAATTAAATATATTATCATATCTAAATTTTCTTTCCCATAAGCATCACTTTTGTTTACAATTGATTATAAAAGTTCAACCAATCAAAACTTGTCTTATTTTGCCTTCCAATCAGGAGATGACAAAGTGACTGAATCTACTAATCTCACCCACCTATGCAGCAGCGATGAAGGGGAACAGCATGATCCAAAAGGCCCACTGCTCAACCTTAACTGTAGTGCAAAAAAGGGACCATATGTCCCAAATTGCAACTATCTCAAGATGGTCCAAATTTTTTTACTAAACTGGAAACTTTAGCCACGCATTTCTCAATTTCTCACGTAAATTGGTGTGCACATTAACTTTGGTGCTGAAGAAACTTTACATTATGAAGCAGTTTGTCAGGCTATCCCAGGATGCTTCCCAGAAGCTGTAATCTTAGATAATAAACTCACGATGGAAACCTTAAACCTTGGCTTTGCTACTGCTGAGGCCACGGACGCTGCAATAGTTTTCCCATTTGTTGTCACATACACTAAGCTGAAAGTAGACAAGAAGCCTGAGCAAATTACAGCCAATATCCCAATCACACATACATGCTTATGGGATGATGAAAACTTGTTTGTGGTAAGAAAAGGACTCCCAACCACCAAAAAGCATGACTAACTGGAGGCAGCGCTAACAAGCGGCCTGAACACATCTGGATAACTAGTTTATCTCAAAATGGAGAAAAACGCCTCTTTTCTCACCTGGCTACAGACAAGGCTGTAGCAATGATACGACTGGGCATGGACGCTGAGGGCAACAACACAATTACACACAAAGCGTACATCTTAGACCCAAAGGTGAACCAGTATCGCCTTTTCTCAGTCCACCCAGAAAAGAGTCCGCTCATATGCACTAGCTACAACAAAGTAGGGCATAAAAATGATGCATGTCCAGCTGCATGGTAGGGAAGAAGGATTATTGAGTGTGAAGAAAGCCTAAAGGAAACAGATCAGAGAATGCGTCAACACCCCATCTATGGTGATCATAGCCAAGTATGAGGTGGTCCAACTGGTCTCCCCAGACCAAAGTAAAGAAGCGAAGATGTCCAGAAAGGCTGCGGAGAAGACTAAGCAGAAGGAGAAGAAGGAAGCAGCAGCTTGAGAGGAAGCGTCCAAGCGCAACATTGAGCAACAACATGAGTAACTATCTAGTATGACCACCCCTAAGACATCCCAAAAGCCGCAAGATAATGAGCAGTGGGCATTTCAATCCGAAATGGACAGTGCACATTTCTTAACTTTACACTATGGAGCATAACCCATTTAAGTACCAGTTAACAAACCCGTTTCACAAGCCAACAGTTTCTCAACCCTCAACGGGCTGGAGGACAATAGTGCCCACTTTACAGAGAATTTAAATCGGAACTTTGGGTCACCTGAATGGTAATAAATTACACCTCCAGCCTAAATCATTTACGAGGGTCCTATAACTAGGTCCAAATACAAGCAAGCCACCTTGGCTGCACAGGGACATCAAGGCTCTATGCAGTCATAGCAGGCGTGCTGGGCTTGCTAATAATTGGGACTCTCAACATAAAAGGAATCTCATTCACTAGGTCCCTGGATAAGAAATAAGGGCTCCTGATAAACCCACCAGTGGACGTGCTTGACTTGCAGGAGTGCAAGTGCACCACTGGAAAGGAGGAAGAGTGGTCTAGACTTTTTCTCCTTTGCAAACATTCTGGACCAGATTTTGTGGATTTTTAGTAAAAGCATCAGCCGCCATCACAATCACCAAATACTACTCTCATTTGAAAGAAGGGTTCTAGCTATGACTTTAAATGGGGGAACCAATCAAATTAGGCTGCATCAGTATATGCCCCTGTTTAGCAGACAAAAGGAAGAGTTTCTGAGCAACCTATTCGATTTGAACCTTCCAGAAGAAACGATTTACTTAGGAACTTCAATTGCTGGATGGACGAAATTCATGTAAGATGTCAAATGTCACAAACTCACCAAAAGGATCAAGCCAATTACAGCAATTAATGACAGCAAATGGTCTTCTAGATGCCAAACCATACTCAGAATCATATTTTACAAATCTGAAGAGGCCAAATATTTTAGGTAATCAATTAATCAGCGCCATTAGACTGGATTGTATATTCATACCCGTGTATTTGGAGTCACAAGCTAAAGATTTCATAATAATCAACCTACACCTATCAGACCATAGAATGGTATATAAGACATCCAAATAAAGGAAGAATCGCCCAAGATCCACCGCTGGAAAAGGATGCTTCCACAGAACGTGAATCTGGTTCATGTAGAAGATCAGACAAAAATACATGAAGAAGAATTAGCCTAATGCACTGACTCTGAAACCTTATGACAGCAGTGGCAAATGATAAAAAAGCTCTTATATCCGCTCCATCCCACGCAGCCTCCAGTCACACAAGGAAAGAATTAGCAGAACTTTATAAAACTCAGAGAATATAAAACCATCTGGAAAGATACCCATCTTGTAGCGGCTACTCACCACAATGGTCTAGAGATTAGGTGAAACAGATACTAATTGTAAAGGAACATAAAAAACTACAAATGCACATGGAAGCCCTCCAAGCAGGGGTCTAAATGGGCCATTCAAGAGGATCGACCATCTAAGTTTTTCTATAAGACTTACAAAACAAGGTCCAAAAACGCCAGTCTCACTGAACTCCATACACTTGAAGGCCAACCTACTATCGACCCAGAAGCAGTAGCATCCATCATCCACTCCCAATACTCAGAACTGTATAAGCCGGCCCCAACAGAGGAAGTTGCTAAGAACCACTTCATCAATGTTGTCTTCAACCCCGCCAAGCATTTAGTCAACCTTGTTGACCTTATAACGGAGGATGAACTAGCACAGGTTCTTTGGAGGCTCCCTACCAACAAGTTACCAGAATCAGACGGCATACCCTATGAGTACTATAGCTCACATTATGAAGCAATAAAGAAGCCACGCTACCTCTCTTAAACTCAAGTCTGCATGAAGGGAGAGTGATCCCAGGATGCGTAAAAGCCTACACCATAGTGCTCCACAAAAAGGGGACCATACCAACCTGAACAACTGGTGCCCAATATCTTTTCATAACAAGGATATGAAGATGATGGAAAAGATTATGGCTAAGCGTCTTTAAGAAAAAGCCTAGGAGTGCATTGCCACACAACAGCATAGTTTAACCCTAGGGGAAGAGCATCTGGGACAACATTCAACAAGTAACAAAAACACTGGGAGGGGCATCCAAGGGCACACTCTGCTTTCTAGACCAAGCCAAGGCATACGACAGAGTAGACTGGGAATACTGGCGGCAATACTTCACAAACAGGTCTTCCCTAAACCCTTTATCTCATGGATAGCAAACCATCAGCTGTCGCCCACCTTCTCAGTTCTTAGTTCTGCATTCATTTCACCTCCAGTCACACCTGAAAAAGGACTCCGTCAAGGGGACTTACTTAGTTCTATCCTGTACAACCTCACAATTGACCCCCTATTACGGGTGATGAAGAAACAGTTAGCTGGTATAGTGTGCAAGGGGCAGAAACCACTTAAGGGTTTGGCCTTTGCGGATGACTGTGTGGAAGGAGTCTCTTCCAAGGCGGATTCCAAAAAGGTAGAGGAGATAATCATCCTTTATAAAAGAGCTTCACAAGACAAACCCAACAAACCCAAATCACAAGCTTTGGTATATCAAATGCTAAGCTCCTAGGCTCTAAAAATAAGAGGACAAAAAAGTCACAAACACAAGCAGGGTGAAGAAGTGTAAGAAGTCCAGCTTTATCACACACCCTTTCAGGTGCCTCGCCAAAGGAATTCATCAGAAACCTAGGCATCCCCATCACAAGTGTGGGTATAGCAACTCAAGAGGTGTAAGAGAAGATACTTCAGGATATCCAAAGGACAGTGGCAAGGTGGAAGTTCGGGAAGACATCTCTAGATGGAAAATGAGCCTTGCCATTACTATGTTCTTCTCAAAAATTTGGTACCCTGAACATGCTATTGCCTTCAGCAATTTTTTTAAAAACTCACATCAATTCTACAACTCCGGTTCTGGGGCACATGCTCTTCCAGCCAGGATACCACACTAAGGGGGCCACTTCTGAAGGTGGGATGGGACTAATTGACCCTGAATGCAATGCTGCAAACATACTCATAAAATAGATCATTGCCTCAACCTCACAGGAAGGGAATACGCCTCCATGGGCATCTGCAGAAAGGACCCAAATATCCAGAAACCAGGCCCTCAGGAACCCAGAATCCCCAATTACCCTATTCAACTATCTAGATTCATGCTCAGGGTTAATAGGGCCAAGGGGATGCAATGCCAGAGGCCAAATAAATGCTCCATTATTTCAAAAGTTTACAAATTGCATCAAGGATCAAACTCAAAACCCTATAAATGCGCCATGGGCAAAAAAGAAAACTCTAAAACTTGATCAGCATCCAGCACCACCGGCCAATGCAAATTTGAGGGCCTGTGCATCCAGCCAATCTTAGCACTGGATTCATGTGGAATAATACACCAATCCAAGCTCCATAGCTACCACCTGGAGAAAGCTTGAGCGAGCCTCTACTCCCACCCCAAGATTACAACTCTGCATTGAATAGTCACTAAAAGTTTGTTTCGCACAAAGGGAGAAGTCAAATGCCGCACAAAGGCAGTGCATGGCGTGCAACAAAGAAGGTTTGCTGCGAAACAGGTATGTTTCATGTAAAACAGCAGTAAGAGTCTTGGAGGAAGCAGTGCACTTAGCACAGCTATGAGCCACAAATACCAACCATCTAGCTGAAGACCAGCTCTTATAGTCTGGGTCAAGGAATTGAGACCTTGAATGCAACAATCTAAATTTTTGTTCTAGCGTTATGGGCGATCCATGGTAGCTGAGCGTCATCACTGCAAGCCCCTAAGGGTCTGGCCCAGTCAGGGCCGTTAGAAACTTTCACATTTGTCTAAACAAAACCTTTGGCTACTGTCTGTTTGAGGATAACATTCCACTGATAAAAGATGCACAAGTAGCATCATGGGCCATTTCCACATGTTCAAAATTTCTGTGGTGCACCAAAAATGTTTATGAAAAGCCAATTACCTGAGGTAACCAAAGTCCCCCACAAAGCAACCCACAGCAAGACACAATACCAAGCTTGTTCAACTAACACCAAATCACTTCATTTGCTACTCACTTTATAGTATATTCCAAATTACTCACCCATTCCATCCCTTGAATGCGTCATCTCCAGTTGTATACTCACAAATAAAAGTTAAATATTAAAAAATTAAAATAAATATATTGAATCCTTGGCATAAGTTGCTGATGTCAAGGCCCCAATTCCCTATCAGAAATGATCCTCAATGCTTTCTTGATCCTGAAAAGCAAGACAGCTCAACCTAACTAAATGGGGAGCACAAATTGTGTTTATTATTAAGTAATCTCAAAACTAGTAAAATAGTCAGCAATTGTCCTTGACTAATACACTAATTTCTTTGCATTGTGAGGAGTATCTACTGGTTGATAATCAAACACAATGCAAGTATATAAAAGAACACTGAATGGGTGGTTAGCCTTATAATCCTGCTTTCACCCTATTGAAGATTTTGAATACAAGTTTGAAATCTAAACTGGCTAGAAAAATTCTCAGTGTAGTATATTTGTCCCAAAGTCAACCCACCTCAAATACTTTTTTCTTTTTTACTTTTATTTTATAAAGAGAACACTGATGGATAAAGATGAGTAGGTACTGCGTATAAGGAAGGGGATCTAGTGATGATGTATGCTAGAAACATCTCTATCAAGAAGCTATGCAAAAATCAAGGAACAAAAAGGATATGGCCTTACTATGATTTCAGAAAGGTGGGCCACGCCTCATACCAGTTTGGTCTTATCCCCTTATTCCAGACTTTTGCCATAGTCAGTGTTACAGTTCTTTAAACTGTTGCCAAGGTTCAAATGTGGGCTCAAAGTTGAAAATTCGCAAAAAGGGTAAAGAATGGAACAGAAGGATGGATAGAACACCAAATAAATTTTATTAGATTAAAATGTGTTGATATTTATAGGGTGTGTAGGGACATGGTGCCTCAAGGATCTTGTTAGCCCCATCCATTCAGGATCTTTCATGGACTTCCAGATTAACTGCCTGTTTGGCACCCTCTTGTACTTCGCCGCCCCCATGACTGGATCAATGGAAACTCCGCCTCACGTGACTCAGGAATTGGGGATGAGACTCCTAAAGTCATCTCTATTGATTCTCGACTGCAGGTGGATTTCTGAGTGAGTTTGGGATTGTACCAGTAATATAAGGCTTTGTTTGAATAGGCTCAAGAGCCAATTCACTGCGGCTCAATTCAGAAGTGGGGAATTTTATTTGTATTTCATCTTGAATCATGACAACGCCTCCCTCAAGATACTGTCAGAGGGGGGTATCAGGTTTCCCCAGATGCGCTCGCTGGTGCTAACGCTGTGGAGCCCAATAAATAGGCTGACTGCATGGGTAAGGGTCAGCCAAGAGGACAGGGGCAGCTCTGAACGCGATGATGGGCAAGACTTTAGTCATTGGAATAAATTTACTTAAATAAAAATAAGATAACTTATTTTATATGAACAAAAGTACTCTATTATGCTAACATGCATTGCTTTTTATAGGGAGTGTGGGGACAAGGTGCCTCAAGGATCGTCATGGCCCCATCCATGTAGGGTTTCTACTGGTCTACTTGATTGCCTATTGTTCTGAACCTTACTCAATTTTCGCCGCCCTCATGACCAGGTCAAAGGATACCCCAGGTCACATGTCTCAAGGAATGGGGATCTAACGTTTTCCTAAAGTTTGGAGTAATTTATGTAAACCATGAATTTGGTATATTTGCTAATAATATAATTTTGAATCTATTCTTAAACTTATTGAGCAATTCAGGACTATGCCCCTCGACTGGGGGTATTGATCCTTCCCCTGGACAAGGCTTTTACCTAACTAAGGGAAAATCCCAACAGGGGATATAGGGCTAACAGAACCAGCCATGCACCAATTAACCACAGTCCCTTGGTTAACATCAGCAATGGAGTACTCTGACTTCATTTTATGAATGACCCTATAAGGTTTAGATAAAGAACGTTTAGATTACTTTCAGACTCCAGGTCAATGGTGTTAGAAGAGAACAAGGTCACCTAATTGGAAAGTTGGTAAGGAGTGTCAGCCGAGATTAATTGAGATGCCTCTCTCCTGTAGTTTTGACAATGCCTTGTGTGGCTAGGGCTTGAAGATGAACAATTTTATTTGCTAAGGCCCTCATAGCTAATTCAGAGTTCTCAGGTGTGGAGGCTCGCTCAATGGCTTGGCACTACTTGGTAGATGAGCTGCACGCCCATATAGGGTTTCAAACAGGGACATCTTGATGACTTGGTGGTAGCTTATCCTTTAGGAAAGCAAAGCGCTGGGTAGGTAGTGGTTTTAGTGAGCAATATCCAAGGTGGCCATCTTTCATAAAATGGAGATAAGAGTTCCGTTAGCATGTTCTACCACCCCATTAGTTGATGAGTGGCAAGGGGCAGCGAAACTCTGGGTAGTGCCAAATAGCGAGGTAAGTTCTTGTACTACCTGTGAAGTGAAATCAACCCGTTATCTGAAAGTAAGGTTTGGGGGCGCCCATGCTGGGTGAAAACGGATTGAACAAGGAAGAGGGCGGTGGCTTTAGCAGTGGCAGCTGGAACTGAAATTGCTTCAACCCACTTAGTCAAGTGATCCACAGCTTGGATAAATACTTATGGCCATGCAAGCCGGTGGGAAGAGGGCCCACTACATCAATACTAATGATATTGAAGGGCCCTGTCAGGGTAATAACTAAGTGTTGAAATCAAGAATTGGCTCAGTCTTGGAATTGGCAAGTTATACATGCCTCCAAGACCTCTTGGATGGTTTCCATTATTTGGTCCCAGTAACATCGTGACTTCAGCCATTTGTGAGTCTTCTTAACTGCCCCGTGTCCCACAGTTGAATGGCCCTCTAGAATAACATCAGTTTGAGAAGAGGGGCGGACATAAGGGAGTTACTTCTTTTTGACCTTCTTGTTAGCAGCCCATCCTTAATTTGAGTGTCTCAAGTCATCCTTTGAAGTTCAGCTGGACCTTGGGAGTTTCCAACTCCCATTGCTCAGGTTGACTTATTAGACCACACAGCCAGTCTCCTCGTGGTTCAAAGATGCTAGCACTGGTATCCTGGAGAGGCTGTTGGCGTTTTGGTATTTTGCACCTGTGCAAAGGACAATGGTGAAATCATAGCTCTGCAGTCATAAGGCCAGCCTGCCTAAACGGCCATCTGAGTCCTTCATTTGCTAGAGTTACTGGAGTGAGGAGTGGTCTGCAACAATGGTAAAGTGAGTAACATAGAGATAAGGCTGAAAATGTTTTATGGCTAGCAAGACAGCCAAGTACGCCCTCTCAGTAATGCTGTAGTTCTGTTCAGCTTTACTCAGTGTCTTACTAAAATAGGCCATGGGATGGTCTACTTGGGCTTCATCATGTTGGGCTAGGATAGCCCTAACGGCAACATCACTTGCATCTGTAAACAACAATAAGGGTTGGTCAAAACGCGGGTGGACTAGAATAGGTTTAATAAATAAAGCAGTTCTCAAGGCAATAAAAGCCTGTTCTTGTTCAGGCCGCCATTCAAACGGTACATTCATCTGCAGGAGGTAGAATTTTGGATTGTCTAGATAAGCAAACCAGGGGATAAACTGATGATAATAGCTCACTATGCCTAGAAAGCCTTGATATCCCTTAAGCTTTGGGGGCGTGACATTCTCTCTATGGCATCAACTTTATCTTGTATAGGCTGGATGCCATCCTTAAAAACTTTGTGTCCTAGAAACTCCAGTTCTGACTGGAAGAAGTTGAGCTTCAGAGTTTTAAGATTTATAGAAGCCTTTTGGAGCCAATTGAAGACTTCCATGAGATTCTTGAAGTTTACATTAAAGGCTTGTGAGAAAATAGTAATGTCATCTAGGTAGATGAGGATTCATGAAAGCTTCAAGTCCCCAAGGATCCCGTCCATGGCACATTGAAAAGTGGCCGGGGAGTTACAAAGGCCCTGGGGCATCCTTGTGGGCTCAAATAGTCCTTTGTTGGCTTTGAGAGCGCACTTGAATCAATACTCAGGTGTGAGCGCAACTTGCTAATATCCGCTGGCAAGGTCCATGGCGGAAAAGTACTGAGATCTGGCAAGTAGACGGAGGGAATCATTAATTTAGGGCAGATGATAACTGTCCTTCTTGGTGATGAAGTTATATCACTGATAGTCTATCACCACCTGGTGGCTGCCATCTTTCTTCTAAACTAGCAGAAGAGGAGAGCCTAAGGGTTGTGCAATGGTACCAGGACTCTGGCATCGAGTAGTTGTTTGAGTTCCACCATAACCTGAGCCCTTCAACCTTGCCTTTTTGGTAAGGTTGGGACTGGAAGGGGGAGTGTCCCCAGTTTCCATATGATGTAGGACTCTGTTCATTCTTCCAAAGTTGTAGGTAATGGCCAAAAATAGGTTCAAAATACTCCATCAACAACTCTTTAACCTTATGTTGTTGGTCATCTGAGAAATCCTTTCTGATACTGGTGTTAATCAGGCTGATTGATGGATGTGTCTCCAAGCTGAAAACCCTTAAGTCTCCAAAACTTTGGACATCAGCAATAACCTCCACCAGTAGAAGGCAAACATAGGCAGTGGGACTGTTTGGACCTACTATTTAGGTTTTTTCATTAAGGTTGGCCAACAACACTGATATAGATCCAGCATAAGCTGGATCTAGGATCCCCGGACAAGTTAGCACCTCTTTTGTGGACAGGCTGTCTAAGCCTTTATTCAAATAGGTATACTGAGGGGATGTTGATATGGACCAAGGTGTTAGCAATGACTTGGGACTTTGGAGGTATTGTGTTCACCCTAGGTAAGTAGATTAGCATGCCCTCTTATCCATCAACAGCAGGAGGGGGCAATTGGACTTGAGAGCCCCTATGTGATATTTAAGCAATTGATTTTGCCTTCACTCTCCAGTAAACAGGCTTGGGCTTTGACCTCTGTCTTAAAATCCCAAGAGGTTTCAAAGATCAGAGGGACCCGATGCCCTAGTAGGGATAGAAAGCTGCCATCATAATGGAGTAATGCTGGATAGTCTCAAAGGAACTGAGTCCCAAGGAGCAGGTCATAGCTAGGTTATCTAGAGCGACAGTGGGAGTGTTTACAGCAATCTTTCTAAACTGTACCAATAGAGAGGAATAAGACCCTATAGATCAGGTGCATTGTGGGCCAGACGTGTCATACTCCATATAGTGTGGAAATCTGGAGAAATCTTGACATGTTTCATTAACTTGTAAGAAATGACATTCATGGAGCCACTATTGGCTATAGCAAGGACTAAAACTTTATGAACTCAAATTACGACATAAGTAATTAGACTTCTGAACTGTGTCAATAGTGTGAGGAACATGGGAGAGTCATTGGAAGAAGAAATTAGCAGTATCAATTTATTTATTATCATTGGATACTGAAACTTCTTCTCAAGGTACAATAGCTTCATGTTTGTTCAAGGTTATGGAGGATTCTTGAGGCTGGGTAGGAATTTCAACATGGAGCGCCTCGTCCTTCATGCTGACGACCCTTTTCCAGCCACTTTGGAAAGTTGTTTTCAGAAGGCCTTGACTTTTTCTGAATCTATTACAGTAAGTGCATCGAGGTCAAGGATTCTTCTGGTTTTTGACCACATGGACTCTAGAATGGTTAAAAGGTCCTGCTAATGTAGCCTTAAAGAGTATAGTTGATGCAGAGATCTTGTTGAGTGCTTCCTTAATTTCCTGGATACAGGTAAACCCATTCTTCTGACCAATCATATGCATTTTAACCTCAGGGTATGATCTCAATGCAGAAATGACAGCAGCAATAGCATCATCAAGTGTGATACGATTTGCAGTGACTAAGGGTTGTGCTTGGTCATAGAAATGGCTGGCAAACTCCATAAGAATTTCACTTTTATTCAGTCAGATACCTATGAACGCCTGTTTTTGGTTAGGCAGGGTTTGATTTCTGCTAAACTCTTGAATTAAGTTTTTATGGACTGAACCCAGGTGTTGCACTCCTTCAAATGGGGGTCATGATCTTCTGGGCAGTGCTATCTAGGCAGAAGTGGATATTCTTTACCTTCTGCCAGTCGGTGACCTCATCCATGGAACTCTCATATGTATACAGGAAGGAGGCAATGCTCTCCTGGCCAGGGGTGAACCTTTAATTTAAAACTAGGTTTATAGTTAGTTACAAAGGGATTTGAGAGAGTTTTAACACCAGGGATGGGGACTGGCTCTGAGATCTCAGTCTCTGCATAGTCATGGGGGCCTGATGGTCTAACCAACACTGTAGGACCTCAAGGTCCTCTTGGTATCATCCCAATTTTGGTTGAGAGAGGATGTAGGAAACCAGCTGTTTTTCGCTCACTAGTGCTAGATGGTGGCTAGTTTCCATAAATATTTATAATAAATATAAATTTAAAATGAAGCGCAAAAAAATTGGTTTTTATAATTTTTATTATGGGCGCGATAAAAAGAAAGTGATGATCCTCAACCTCTGACTATCTAGTATACAAAGTAATATTGAAGGTTGAGGGGGAATTCAAGAATATATTTGAAATAGCCTGTATGAGTCCAAATTAGGAAATATGCAGGGACAATGTATCATAGTTTTGGGAACTCGCATCAGGGCAGTGGAGCAAAGGAAGCAGAATTCTGATTGGCCCAAATGTACCCATGAGGTAATGTTTTTATAAACTTAAGCCAATCACCGCCCAAGAAATTCCTTGCACCTTGGGGGACCCCCGCCAAGCCTATAAAAGGGGGGGGTCCCCGTGCAGTTGCATTAAAGAACTTTGTTAGGGGTCAGGGGGGTGCCTTCCAATGATTCCCCTGAGGTCCATGGTGTAGTTGGAGAAATCTGACCTGCTGATTTTACTAATGCCCATATGAGTTTCGAACTGGTGATTTAATAATTAACAGGGTTCCACCAAGAATCAGCCAGGGACTTTTGGCCGAGTTTCTCAACTTTTTCATTATTATTTTTGATAAATGAGCTCTTAATGACATCGTAATATTGCAAATGGCCTACATTTCCCTTTTTTGGCAGAACTCGACCTACAGTATTCTTATCTTTAGTCTGCAAAGGTAAATGTCTGACATCACCCCCCTCAAGGATGTTGGGGGGCGAGTAGGGTCAAAGGAAATTCCATGTACACAATTAATAGTGATACCAGTAGCTAGATTTTTGATAGAGTACTCAATTTCTATCTTGTAGATGATGGTAAAAGGACCCTCCCAGATTGTTCCAAGTTTACCGCTTCTAGGGGTGATGCTGTTATGGTAGTACAACACCATGTCAGAAACTTGAAAGTGGGTAAGGGGGTTCAGGACTCATTTGCAGCCTGCCCTTCTTTGTTACTGTTGTGGCTAGATTGGTCATAGCTTCGGATTGGAGTTAAATTATAAGTTAGGCCAATCTTATCATAAATTTATCTGGTTCCTCAACTCTAGAAGAGAATACATCCTTATCTAAGAGGGAAGGTATGCCTGGTTCCCACCCATACAAGACTCGGAATTGTGACATTTTCAAAATCTGGTGATAGAAAATCCGGTATGCCATAAGAATACTATGCAAATATTGATCCCAGTGAAGAGGATCAGATGAGGCCAGCTTCCGCAGAATGGAAATTAAGGTTCCATTTGGTCTTTCCATTGTTCCATCAGTAGGGGTATATGGAGCAGAGAAGAGTTGTTGTGCTCCCATAGAAGTGGCCAGAAGTTTGACTACTCTGGAGGTGAAGTTCTTGCCATTATCACAGAGTAGTACTTGGGGCAACTGTGACGGGTGAAGATTTGTTGATGTAAAAAGGTGGCGGTGGCTTTAGCTGTTTGAGCAGGAAGAGCCACGGCCTCAACCCACTTAGTGATATGGTCAATAGCTACTAGGATAAATCTGATCCCACTAGTAGACTGAGGAAAGGGACCTATTAAATCTAAGCTGATGGTGTGGAAGGGTTGTTGTGGGGTAGTTGGTTGGTATTGGTATCTAGACTTGAAGCCAGATTGCTTCTTACAAATAAGGCAGGCTTCCAAAACATCAACAATAGATTCCATAATTCCATCCCAGTAGAACCGATCCTTAATCCATTCATAGGTTTTTCTTGCCCCTCCATGACCAAGGGTAGAATGTGCTTCTAGGATAGCAGGGACACGTTTCTGAGGTTAAAGGTAAGGTAGCCATTTTGTCCCCACCTGTTTAAAAACTTTCCATCTTCAACCTTAGTGTTGTGGGAGTGCCGGGCTAACATCTTTTGAACAGGCTCATCTTCATCCTCCCATTCACTGGGGGTCATTAAAAGGTCATGTAACCTTTCTGCATCACTATTATCCAAGTGAAGGATTGGTAGCCAAGTCAATCCATCAACATTCTAGTGACGGGTTCCAGCACGGTGTTCAATCTTCATGTCATAAGGCTGGAGCTTTAAAGCCCAGCGAGCTAGCCAATCAGTAGGATCCATCATGTTCTGTAACCACTTTAGAGATGCGTGGTCAGTAACTACAGTGAAGGTGGTTACATAGAGAAAAGGGCAGTAGTGCTTTACAGCCAACAGAAACAGCAAGGCACTCCTTCTCAATGTCAATGTGGTTCCGTTCCACTTTTGACAGCATCTTACTAATTTAGGAGACAGAATGATCTACTTCATTTTCATCCATCTGGGCTAAGATGGCCCCAACGGCATAGTCCGAAGCATCAGTGAATAATATGAAGGGTTATAATCTGGATACTATAGAACAGGGCGTTGTTGCAGCAGTTGCTTCAGCGTTTCAAAAGCAGCCTTCTGCTCTGCACCCCACTGGAACGGAGTGTTCTTGGTTAATAGGCGGATAAGAGGTTCACTGAGCTGGGCAAACTTAGGGATAAACTGATGGTAATATCCCATCATCCCTAGAAAAAGGTGAATGTCCCATAGGTTCTTAGGGGGAGGTATCTTTGAAATTGCTACAACCTTATCTACCTTGGGTTGGATTCCTTTTGGGAAATAGAGTGTCCACGGGAGTTTAATTTCTTTTGGAAAAATGTATATTTTGAAGGCTTCAAATTGACATTTGACTTGTGCAATCTTTTAAACACATCCTTCAAATGATCAAGATGTTCATGGAAGGTTCGTGAGAATACTGTGTTATCATCAAGTATATGATGACACAAGATAACTTTAGGTCCCGTAAAATTTGATCCATCGCCCGCTGGAAAGAGGCAGGCGCGTTGCACAACCTTTGAGGTAATCGCGTGGGTTGGAAGAGACCTTCACTACAGATAAGGGCTCATTTCTCCTGATCTTGAGGAGAAAGTTCCATTTACCAATAGACGATAGCTAAGTCCATGGTAGAAAAGAATAAGAGCCTGAGAGCTGGGCCAAGGTGTCATCAATATGAGGAAGAGGATAGCTATCCTTTTTTTGAGGTAATTTAACCTGCAATAATCCATGACTATCATATGTCCTCCATTCTTCTTTTTTAAAAGCAAGAGAGGGGAGGACCAGGGGCTTTGTGAAGGAATTAACAACCCTGCATCGAGTAACTGCTGAAGTTCTATCCTCATTTGCTGTTCCTCCAACTTGGATTTGTGGTAGGGTTTTGAACGAATGGGATGAGCATACCCACATCAATGGAGTGGCACCAGCCCTTCATGTGACCATAATCTTTATCTGATTTGGAGAATATGTCACTATAGTCATCAAGGAGAGTATGAACTTTTTCCAGCTCATCTGGGGTCAGCTCGTCCGAAATATGGACATTAGGCAATACACAACCAGGTTATCTGTTGGCAGGCCCATATCCATCATGGAGCCAATGGAGTGAATCTGTTCGATATCTTGCACAGTGACTAAAAATCCTCTGCCAATCTCCTGGTGTTTTTTTACAACTAAATTCTTGGAGGTGAGAATCCCAAAATGCAACATAATGGGACTCTGGTAGGCTGGGTCAAGAATACCAGGAAATACCCGAGGATCCAAGGGACTGACACCATCAATACTAACAAGGTGCAACAAACAGTGGCGTGGGATATGAAGCGTGATTTTTGTGTCAACCTCTCGTTGTTCACCAGGATTTATTATGACCTCATCTGCAGCATAGAAAGGGATGCCTTCTCTAGCATCCACTGAATCAGGAAACACCTTGGAGTTTCGCTCAGAAGTTGTATATGACAAAGGTATCGCTGAGAGGGGGTATTCAACCAGGAAAGAGTACTCATTTTTGCTCCAATTGGAATTTATTGCGAGGAAGGCCGACCAGGGGATGGACACTTCCAAATGTCGACCCAAAAGAAATGAAACTTTATAACAGGGAAGGCACCCCAGAGAAGCGATGCTATCTCTTGTTGCCAGTGGGAACGCCACTATGGGGAGGGGGAGGGAACGTGTGAAGGGGCCATAACCACAATTGAACACTTGTGGAGGAAAGAGTCCAATTTGATGAACCAAACTGGCAACCAGGAGGAGACCAGCTGTCGGTGACGCAGTGGGAGGTAACCAAACATCCACACCTGGAAGTGGTCCACCAAATGGGACCAGAATCTGTGGACAGCTTCTGGGAGGGTGGGGGTGGAGCCTGCGATGGCATACAAGACAATCGTGTGGATAGTCCACATGGCTATTGCAACCACCAGAGCATGGAGGGAGGGTGGAAGGGAGGATACCATGGATATAGCAAACATATCTCTTGACAGACTTAAGGGATGTGTTTGATCCTGGTCAATCAGACGTTGAACTTCGCGCCATATCACTTTAGAGGTAGGGCACTTCTCCAGGAGGTGGAACAGCGTTCCATACTGGCCACACACAACGCAGGATGAGTGTAAAGCATTAGAGCGCTCAGCCGTATAGTACACCCGCCTCATGCAGCGCCACACATGGGAACGGATTTGAGGCTGTAACAGAGGATGGTGTGCGTATTTCCAAATAGTCTTCTGAGTCTCAATGGAGTAAGGGATGTCCATCATGTTCTGGTAGTTCACCCTGTATAGGACATGGGGCCTTGTGGGGATCACGCCATCTTGAATGGGTAGCCCCTGTACCTCTTGTGTGAACTGAGGAGAGGGGCGGCCTCTCTGTGCTGTGTGTCCATTAATACGAATTCTCCACTCAGCGCTCTGCATGGAGAGGAGGATTCGTTTGTAGTGGGTTTTAGTACCGTGAGGACCTGTAGCCAATGGGTGGGAAGCCAAGATTTCATCAAGGAGTGAGGGTTCAATGGATTGTTGAGGCCCAGGGCGCGGGAGAAGTTGGAGTGGGCTGCGCGGGACCAGTGTTGGGAGGGGAGCGTAGGGGCAGTGATGGCCGCAATCCAGGTGCTCAGGATCCTGGCAGCATGGGCTTTAAAGTCGAGCAGGCCCATGCCACTATGACGACGAGGGCCAAACATGACCTCAAGCCGCACTGGAGGTGGGTGGCCTGACCAAAGCCACCCTTGCAGAAGGGCATACATAGATTTGAAAAAACATGGGGAGAAGGCGATGGCGTGGGCTCCGAACTAGACTTTGGAGAGGAGCATAGAGTTGGCTAAAAATAACCCTGCCAGTAAGGGAAGTAGGGTGGGCTCTGAGGGAGGCGATTAATTTTGTCACGTTGTCTAGTATATGACTTTCCATTACTGCTGAGGCATACCTGCCTGCCCCCACCCACACGCCCAGATGGCGGACAGGCCCTATGGTAGGGCGTGGTATGAAGGGGAGCACTAGTGGGGTGGTGTGGGGTGAGCAGGGAAGGCGAGCACATGTGCGAGCAGATGGGCCGGGCTGGGCATTGGTCGCTGGGGCCCAGCGGGTTTGATACTGACCAAGAAGGATGATTTCAGTTTTGGAAGCGTTCAGTGTAGCATTACTTATACGGGAATATTCCTGGATGAGAGTTCAAGCGCGCAGCATCTTTATATTGGACACCCCGACCACACAGTCATCTGCAAATGCCATCATCTTGACTGGGGCTTTGCCTGGTACATGGACCCCAGTGAGGTGGGTATTCACATTTCGAAGAGGTGGGTCAAGGCTGAAGTTGTATAAGAGTGGGCTAAGGGGGTCCCCTTAGCGTAAGCCCCATTGAGGGCGGACTACTTCCGTTAGGAAGCCAGGGCCACGCACTGCCATTGTTGCAGATTCTGTGAGCAGCATTACCCAGTTGATGAAGCAAGGGGGCAAGCGGAATTGATGAAGGCAGGCCCTGAGATATTCCCAGTTTACTCTATCATAGGCCTTCTTTGGTCCAAAGATACAAGTGCCCCAGATGCTGTGGACTGGCATGCATTAGCCACATAGTGCACGTTGTCCCAAATTGACCTTCTGGGTATGAATTGAATTGTTCTGGGGAGATGGTGGCAGATGCTACAACCCCTAAACGGTTAGCCATGATTTTAGTTAAAATTTTTGTATCTGTGTTAGTTAAAGAAATGGGGCGCCAGTTGGCTAGGTCTAGCTTATCCACTTTCTTGAAGAGTGTACGGTGAAGGCCTCTTGCCCTCCTGGTAGAAGGCGCGTATCCAGAAGGCTCTGGTTAAGGGAGGCAAGCAGCAGTGGGGATATATGTTTGAAGTACTTTTTATAAAATTCATATGGAATGCCATCTGGGCCTGGGCATTTCCAATTTGGTGCACCGCGGATGGCTGACCAGAGTTCGTTCAGAGTAATCAAATTCATTAATTCTGGGTATTGGGAAATGGTGCAGATGTGAGTGCTGTCGAGAAATTTTTCCACTTTGGCTGGCTGAATTGGATTGGATCAGTATAACTTGGAGTAATACTTTTGTATTTTGATTGCCACTTTGGCCAGCGTATCCGCGACAGAAACATCCAATCTCCGCACCTGTGTGCAGGCCACGCTCTGGCGCGGTGCAATTTTTTTCAAGAAATATGCGGTGCACATGTTGCCCTCTATAATGTGTTTGGCCCTGTACTGAACACAAACCCAATGTTTGTGTTTCCTTTTGAGCACGTTATGGTGGGCAGCTGCTTCTGCCCACTTCTGTCCCCAAGAAGGGCTATAGCCTGTGACTGGGATGTTGGATTCCAGGTGTGCCAACTCTGCCAGAGCGCGCGAAATGATGGCCAATGTAGCTCATGAGCGTTAGGAGGAGAGGTGGCGAGAGTGGCGTATGGTATCCTTTTTGAAGGCTGACCATGTGGAAATTGGGTCCACGCAAAATGGTGTAATAAACTCTTTTGCCAAAGTTGCTTATTCCACCCAAGTGGAAAATCTTGGCGATGCAAGTTCATGTGGGCGGAGTTTTCACCAATGCGGGGCCTTAGCCACTGTGACAGGTAAGTGGTAGGTTATCAAGACCAGCCAGTGGTCAGAGAATTTGATTTTTGTTGTTTGAATGTGGGAAATGTGAGATCAAAATTTCGCTGGCGTGAGGATAAGGTCGATGCAGGTTATGGATCTTAAAATGGCCGTTGTGGATGTGGGAGCACATCATGTTTTTGAGCAGCAGGGCATGCCGTGGCAGAACATCTAATAACCCAAGGGCGGCCTTTAGAACGCAAAGTTCTACATGACCCTGGGGGCGTGGGATGAGGAAGGCCAACGGTCTGTGGGTGAGTCTAGCCAACAGTTCATGTTGCCAACTATAAAAAGGGTCAGGGGGTAACGGAAGGGATTTGACCAATGAGAAAAATTCCTGACACTCTCGTGCACAGGTCAGGGCATAAATGTTGATGATAGCATGTGCCACTTCAGCCCATGAGAATGTTACAACAAGGACTCAGCCATTGAGGAAGGATTCCAACAATAAAAATTTAAAAAAATTGTTTTTCTGAACTAGCACCCCACAGTGCTCTGACCATAAGGATAGGGAAGGGAGGAGCATGGTTTTCCAAGCATCCTTAGAACCTTGCGGACAGTGGGACTCCTGGATGACCAGGATGTCCACGGGTAAATTTTTTTGTAAAAAACTCAGTTTCCTAGCCTGGGACGGTGAGGCCTTGAGTCCAGCGATATTCATTGTCCCTAAAGTGAAGGTTTCCCCCATCACGCCTTAGGTGTGAGGGGGTGGGCACCTTGGCCCACTAGCCTCCTTTAAATGCCATGGGCCTTCACATCAGCACGGGTGTTTGCAGTAATGCTATCAGTAGTTTTGTTAATTTTAGCAGAAAGGTTCGCGTTGGCTTTTGCCTTTGCTTTTTGTTTCCCTGATGTTGAACGAATTTTTTTGTGGTGCGGATGAGTTTGGTGCACCATTGAGCAGGTCAAAAAAATTTCAGGTAGGTTGGAAACTAAGTCAGTTTCAACTGGGGCTTGGTTGCAAAGGTCAGGTGCGATTGAGTCACCCATTGGATCCTCAGATTGGGTGGCCCAATTGGCATGGGCTTCCCAATCTGATTGGGTGAGGGTTTCTCGAGTTGCTTCTGCCACAAAGGTTTTAATGTCCTCCTGGAATTGGGAGTGTGGGATAGTGGAGGTAACTTTGGCCACTTCCTTGGCCGCAGCCCTGCGGGCCTGTTTGGCCTTCTTTCATTCTTGAGGGGAGATAGGCTTTACTAGTAGGTAGCAGCCTTGTGCTCCCCACGGGAAAGCCTCTTTGGTGCTGGTGGTTGGTTCATAGTGCGCCTCTTCGCTGGCCATGGCCACTGAGGGGTGCTCTTGGAATGTGATGCCCTCCTTGGTGGGGCATGCATGCGCCTTGTGGCCAAACGCATCACATTGGGTGCAGATGGGGGGTGCGCTGTCTATGGTTACCCAGAAAGGGTGGGTGGTATGCCCTTCAATATCAATATAAGTGGAGTGCAGGATCTGGGTTAGGTCCTTCGTGATCTCCTCAGTTGGAGTCAGAACTGCAATTGCTTTGCCAGTGCACAGGTGTGGCATCAGCATAAAGTGTTGCTTTCAAAGGGCTGTATTTTGCTGTATACGGTAAGACCATCTTTCAGGTGCTGCTCCAGAATGGCACGCTTGACTGTAGTGGGCAAAAAGTCAAATGTGAGGAAAATTTGGTTGGATTTTGTCCATCTGGTGCGCTTGGTTTTGATGACCCGTTGCCCTTTGGGGAGGTCAATCACTACATGAACCACAGCAGATTTGTCTGCTGCCTCCTTGTTTTCAAAACTGAGGTCCAGCCAACTTCATGACATGGAGTGAGGTGCGACGTACACCGCGGTCAGGAAAAAAGTGTGCACATTTCCACAAAATTTTTCCCATAAAGCTGTTTGTTGGATATCCAGAAACACCTGGACTCCATATTCCACCAACAAGAGTGGTTGAGAGTGCAGCATGTTGATGTAATGGTTACATCACGCCTGCCAGATGAGGATTTCTGAGGAAATAGTGACCGCCAGTTTTTTATTTTTTTCTATTCTGCTAGTTTCTCCAGGGGCATTTCTGAACATTGGAGGTCGCAGGCCTACCACCTGTGCCTCTTACCTTACTTGCCCAACTGCTCCCTAAAATGGCCGCAGACAAATCTCCTCTGTGAAATTATCAAACTAGATTCAGACTTAAATTGAATAATTTGCAAAAGTGATTGCAATGAGAGAGAAAAGTAACCAGGAAAGAGTACTCATGCTTACTGGAATCTTTATTGGATAAGACTAACATGACTTCATAGTTGAGTAATGAGAGGTAACCTTTCTTCAGGTTGATTATTCCTTCATACTCAATCATAAACTGAATGCCTATGAGCATATCATATGCATTGTTATCCAAAGCCACATTAGGGGCTAATAAAGTAAGCTTTCCAACTCGAACAGGAAGAGAGGAATATGCCCCAATAGCACGGGTATTGTTGGGCCCAGCTGTTCCAAACTCCTGCGTGTACTCCAAGTCAGGCGCTAACTTGATCTTCTCGATAAGCTTAGTAGATCATGTTGACTGGGGAGCTAGTGTCCAGGATGGTGTCAGACATTTACAAGTTCGAGTATGTTATAAGATTGGTATCAAGGTAAATGAGCAAAATATTGGCCAAAAGACCCTGGTCAATTCTCAGTGGAACCCTATTAATCAGGGTAACACTTTCATTAACAAAACTCGGGCAAATACCACGAGTTTAGGCAGTTAAATTTGTCAACTATGTGGTAAATTTAGGAGATTCCTTCGGAGGCTCCTTCCATGACTACTGCCAATTTAGTTCAAACTCTCGCGCGGAGACCAACCCCTTTTGTAGGGTCAATGGGGGCTCCTCAGGTTGAAAAGATTTTCTTGCCATCTGATTGGGCCAAACTGATTAAATCCCTACCCCACGGGTTTGTTTTCCTAGCGGTTCTGTCCCATTCAGCCCCCACATTGAAGCGATGCGAGTCTTGAACAACCCAATAGGCCAAATCCACATATTTCCTAATTTGGACAACACCAAGCAATCCAAACATGAACCTCAAGTTTCGCCATATCAGCTGAATCATCATATTACCAAATTAATGGAAGATGGACATCTCTAAGCTTGCTAAGCTTGTCATCACGATTGTAGTCTATCTTTGGCAAAAGCTGCTATATGAAGCAATTATGATTTTATTATTACATTCAATTGGGTTAATTTTACCAATATGCTCTGATGGTGAGATGGATCCGCCTCATTCAAGTTAGCTTTTCCCCCTCGCGGCACTTAATAAAAACTTATATAGTGCAAATAGTTTATTAAGTGCATAGTTATAAAATATTTTTAATAGTGGTAAGAGCAGCCCCAAACATAAAATGTTGGATTCAAGGCCCAAAACGCACCAGCGAGCTTAACAAACGCCAAAAATCCAACAGATGGCCAGTATTTGGACCTTTTGAAGACCACTTCAACCTTATTGAGCATTCATCCAAAGTTAGGCGACAAAGCTAAGACCTCCTTGAGCCGTAAGGTGAAGGTGATTTTTTAGAAGTTTAAGGGTAGTTATTCATGATGGTTTTTGAGGAATGAATACGCTGAAGAGGTTGAATCAATCCAGCTAATAATTGATCACCATCGCTGGCAGTGTCAATCAAATGTGGACACCCTAAGATTTGACTGAGGTACGTTTCCTCAGAGATGATAATCTCGTCTACACCTCCAGCGTTCTGGTGATTAGGAACCTCTACCTCTGCAAGGGCTTCAAGTATGTAGTAACCAAAAACATCATAACCCCCCTCAGATTCGTCCCCAAAGGTATTTTAAACAAATGGCAAGGCCACGATGGAGATAAGAGTTATGGCCACAGGAGATTGAATAGCCATAGGGCACGCCTTTACCAGCTTAGCTGGAGGGGTAGGCACAGAAGCTTTTGTGAGCTGGTGTGGACGGATGGTTGTTACTACCTTACAAGGTTTTGAAACATAAGAAGGAGTGGTAACCTTATTAGGTTGCATAGAGGGAACAGGTTTTTCAGGGAGGGTAGGCATAGGTGAGCTCACCCTAAACTGTGCCTCAGATGGTATTTCTTTAATAGTGAGAGCAGAAGGAGTCACCTTAGCTTCCTTGGATGTTGCACTTGAATGGAAATCGGAAACTTCTACTAATGCCTCCTTTAGGTCACGTATTTTTGGAAATGGCTTTTTAATGAGGTAATATGCCAGGCTAGAGAGGTCTGAGAAGCTAACCCGGTTAACAGGGCAGCAATAGCTTCATCTAGGGTGAGCATGTTAGAGGTTCTTAATCTTTGCGCAGCTAGGTAAAATCGTTCTAGAAAAGGCAAGGAGCGGTTCACCTTCATACATGCTAAGGCGCATAAAGGCCTGCTTTTCCATAAGTAGACTCTGCTTTAATCCAAATTCATCCAAAAGAGCCTTTTTCACCTCTGTCTAAGTGTGTGAAGGGTCCAGGTAAGGTACTATCCTTTCTTGAGCTAGGCGACTTAAACATGGAAGGATGTTTTGAGATTTTTGTTTATCAATTGTGCCATACATGGCAGCTTCATAAACATACAAGAAAGTGGCAATATTTCCTTCGCCAGGGGTAAATTGTCGTTTAAAGGGAGTTTTAAAGGGTGCTGTTCCAATTCTTCAATATAGGATAAGGCATGGGCTAGTTGCTCCTTAAGAGCAATGATTCTGACTATACAGGGGTCCCCTGTAGTGAGCACCATTTTGTGGGAAACCAGCTGTTTTTCGCTCACTGGTGCTATATGCTAGCTGGTTTCCATAAATGTTCTTAATAAATATAAATTTAAAATGAAGCGCAAATAAAAAATTGGTTTTTTATGATTTTTATTTTGGGTGCAATAAAAAGAAAGCGATGATCCTCAACCTTCAACTATCTAGTATTTAAAGTAATTTTGAAGGCTGAGGGGGAATTTGAGAATATGTTTGAAATAGCCTGCATGAGTCCAAATTAGGAAATATGCAGGGACAATGTATCATAGTTTTGGGAACTCGCATCAGGGCAGTGGAGCAAAGGAAGCAGAATTGTGATTGGCCCAAACATACCCACGAAGTAAAGTTTTATAAACTTGATACAATCACTGCCCAAGAAATTCCTTGCACCTTGGGGGACCCCGCCAAGCCTATAAAAGGGGGGTCCCCGTGCAGTTGCATTGAAGAACTTTGTTAGGGGTCAGGGGGTGCCTTCCAATGATTCCCCTGAGGTCCATGGTGTGGTTGGAGAAATCTGACCTGCTGATTTTACTAATGCCCATATGAGTTTCGAACTGGTGATTTAATAATTAACAGGGTTCCACCAAGAATCAGCCAGGGACTTTTGGCCGAGTTTCTCAACTTTTTCATTATTATTTTTGATAAATGAGCTCTTAATGACATCGTAATATTGCAAATGGCCTACATTTCCCTTTTTTGGAAGAACTCGACCTACAGTATTCTTATCTTTAGTCTGCAAATGTAAATGTCCAACAGAGGAAATGGAAGCCTTATTTTCAACCTGCTCCTTTAGGGATTAATTGTTAGCGCCCTAAAGGTTAATCTGTCTCCCAAGGGTGGTCAAACAGGTTTCAAACCCTCAACAAGTTTGTTCAAGCTGAGAGATGCAAGTATTGGTAAGCTTGGTGAAGGCACCAAAGTTTCCATTTCATCTGACAGTATCTCAATGGAGACCCTAGGGTCAAGGAGGACTCCATCCACTTGGAGTTTGCATCCATGATCTACATTCCAAATTTTATCACATAGGGCATCCAAGGCTGTTATTACATCCTTCCGCCATGAGTTTTCAGGGCCATCAGGGGTGGGTGCTGAGGGATCTGGGGGCCTTGATGTCCACGGGGACCCTTTAGTCCTTCAGATCTCTCACACCCTTTCAGGGTCTTCAGGCTCCCTAGACCCTTCAGGACCTTCACCCCTGGAGGAGTAGTCACAAGAGGCCTGCTCCCAATAGTGTTGTTGCAGGGCCCGTACCAGATCCTCAACTTGAAGGAGGCACTTATACCAAGTTGCTTTAAGAATTTGGATGTTCCAACGCAGCTGGTCTTCAAGATAGTGAGAGATCCCGCTATCTAACATCACAATTTGATTTTGGACCTCTTTAAACAACCGTTGGTTATCAATAATGGCCTCGCAGTTGTCATGGACAAAGGATGAGGCTGCATTGTAAAAATTGATGATGTGAGAGTGTAAGGCCTGGGTGAGCCCCAGTTGTCAGGAGAATTCTTGATGGTGCAACCCAACGAGCTTTAGTAGGTGATGAATAGCTGGGTTAACAAAGTTGCAAAGGTAGCATTTGGAACCCAGGGAAAGTTCTCCTGCTGGCAGCTGGGCCAAATCATAGAGGTCCTGCATGGTAGAGGGAACGGAAGACGCACAAGAATGACTGGAGCAAGCACCCACAGAGTAGAAGCCTTCTATTAATTGTTGAACAACATTGTTAAGCTTCTTATACTGAAGTTGGTACTGGATTCCATCAATAGAGGGCAGGAAGAACTGGAATGTGTCCCAGAATTCTAACATTTCAGGCTGTGAGGGCGGTACTTCATAATGTGAGGTACTAACCCATCGAGAAATGCTTCTTGACTGATCATCAGATTGATCTTCAGGACAGCTAGTATTATCCATTGTTTGTGATAGACGTTTTCACTTAGGACATTTTAGAGCCCCCTGTAGTGAGCACAACGTTTGTCGGCGTTACAGTTCTTTAGACTGTTGCCAAGGTTTGAAGGTGGGCTCATAGCTGAAAATTTGCAAAAAGGGTCAAAAAGGTAATGGAAGAATGGATAGAATACCAAGTAAATTGATTAGATTGAAATTTGTCGATACTTATAGGGTGCATAGGGACATGGTGCCTCAAGGATCTTGTTAGCCCCATCCATTCAGGATCTTTTATGGCCTTCTGGATTGACCGCCTGTTTGGCACCCTCATTATGTTTCACCGCCCCCATGACTGGATTGGTGGAACTCCACCTCACGTGACTCAGGAATTGGGGATGAGACTCCTGAAGTCATCTCCATTGATTCTAAACTGCAGGTTGATTCTTGACTGAGTTTGAGATTGGTACCAGTAATATAAAGCTTTGTTCAAATAGGCCTTGAGAGCTGATTCACTGCGGCTCAATTCAGAAGTGGGGAATTCAATTTGTTTTAATCTTGAATCCCAACAGTTATCATTCATGAAAGCAAGATGACGTTGTTTGAGGGCCCCATCAGAGACCTGGAGGCTTATATCTTTGATGGGGCACTAGAGTGGGAAGTGAAGGAGATTATAGCCTCCCTCTGAGTAAGAAGACAACTTGAGTACCTTATATCCAGGAAGGGATTTGATGCAGCAGAGAACATTTGGGTGCCAGCGCGTGACTGCGCTCATGCCTAAGATCTTATCAAAGTTTTCCATGAGTGTTTACCTAAAGCTGCAGAGCCTAAGCCAAACAGACCATCGCCACCTTTAACTGGCCCCTGCTCACAAGAACGTTTTTCTGGTAAAGCCCCTGGAGGAGGGGTGGAGCTACAAATGACTGAGAGGGTAATGTCATGGCTTAGTGAATTGATTGAGGCCAGATTGTAACAACACAGCTGCCATCAGGAGGCCATAAAAATCAAGTTTCAAGGCCTCCCTGACTTAAAACATCCAGGACCAACGCTTGGTACAGGCAAGATATGTCCAGGCTGGTCCTGGGGATGTGCATGATGCTTGGCTAAGAGTTACTTCCAGGGCGTTAAAATGTACCAGCTAAGTTCTTAACACAAACGGTTTGATTTGGTTACTTAAGGAACAGGGATTCAAACCCCATTTCATCTTCATTATTGTTATGTCAGGATGAGTCAATTTGCAATCTATAAGTCAAATATAGACAATACTGATTTACAGGACCCTGGTCAATGTCAGCATGCGCCTATTGGTTCGCTTAGAGTTAGCCCACTTCCGCCAATTGACATCTCTACCCAGTGTTTAATTATGTTTCTGCAAGACTAGCTTTCCTTATATGTCGTCTTATTTATTAAAACCCCATTCATTTTAAAATTTTTCTTTGCACTTGTTTAGATTTGTTTGATGACCTTCATTGGGTCCAAATTAGTCAAATGTGTGCCTTATGTTCTTGGGGCTCTCTGTGCACCATCCTTCAGGGCGGTACTTTGATTACCCTTTTCTTGAGAAGTGTTTCTCATTAGTGGGGTGGGCCTGCGCTTACCACCTTTACTGGAACTGGAGCGTTATAGACACGCTCTTAACAAAGGCCTCACAACGTTCATGCTAACAACGTTAAAGAGTATAAAGAGGGCTATACCTTCATGTTGGTAGCACGGGTTTGAATGATTATGGGTCCTGCACGTCAAGCAGGCATTTAAAACCTCCTGTTTAGCTTCAAGTAGTCAATCCCAGTAGCATTATTTCCTTAACCATTTTAGTTTTCTTCACTGACCCATGTCCTACATGGGAATGTACTTTGTGGATCATTTTGGGTTTCAGGAGGGTTGTATTTATGGAAGTTATTTTCCATTAACTTGTTTGTATAACATTATATCTTATATCTGTGTTAGTTTAGTCATCATCCTTAACGTCTTTATTGTTTCTGAGGGTTCCAATTCAAATCATTTTGGTTGGATAATCAAATCATGAAAGCAGTCTTCTCCAGGCAAATGTACCATGAGGGTGAGCATTATGGATAATTGTCTGCTTTTATTGAGTCATGCCTGCCTGATGAACAGTAGTGAAGCTGTTGCTTTGAAGCTGGAAAACTCACCTGCCAAAATGACTGTCAGGATCTTAAATCTGTTGAATCCACCTCAAGGAAGCGTGCTTGGAACAATGGTGACATGTTTACCATATAGGTATAATTTGAAATGCTTGATCATGAGTAGTACAGCTAAACATAAATGCTCAGAGATGATGTATAATATTTATCTTTTGTTAAGGCCTTGATAAATTAGCCACAGGTTGATATAATTGTTTTTCAAGTTGGACCTAAATTTCCCCTACATCCATTTTAATGACTTATTAAATAACAAAAATGTTTGGTCAAGGTTTAAATTAATTAACACAGGTTGAGAGATTAGTGTAGTTTTAGTAGATTAAACACGCCTGGTTCTGTTCCAGGTTCCATCTAAGGGAACTTTCTTGTGTAGCAAATACACCAAAGGGTTTATCC
The DNA here is from genome assembly GCA_022478985.1 of Massospora cicadina. Classification (NCBI taxonomy): domain Eukaryota; kingdom Fungi; phylum Entomophthoromycota; class Entomophthoromycetes; order Entomophthorales; family Entomophthoraceae; genus Massospora; species Massospora cicadina. The sequence goes on from JAKSZP010003212.1 coordinate 32,281, forward strand.
AGGTCAGCAAACCATGGTATAGATTGCCTGTAATATCCTACCATGCCTAGGAGTAATTGCTTGTCCTTACGGCTTCAGGGCAGTGCCATTAATTTTATTGTGGAGACCTTGTCTGGTAAGGGTTAAATCCTTGTTTAGTGACCTTATGCTTTTATTAATCCATTTCCACCTGAGAGAAAGAGCTGTTGGGCTTCCATTTGTGAGCTTGATGGTGCTATGCCCAAGAAGCCTGATACTCAATACTTGAAGCCATCTAAGACGTATGATAAGTGTGATTTTTCTTTTGAAGGGTGCCAAGTCACCGCTAATGTCCCATGAGCTAGAGTATCCATCCTATGGCAAGCATGGAAAAATGAACTTATTGAAGTCAAGTACTAAATTGAGTTATAAATTTAATGACGCCTCTCTATTATAGTATAAAAGAGAGGTTTTTATATGCCAAATTTAACAATATAAACCTAAAAGGAAAAGAACCAGTAAAATTAAAAGAGGGGGAAATTTAAATGGTAGGCTCTTGGTCAAGCGATGCATTCCATATGGTATAATGCCCTTGTAGCATATTTCTGATAAAATAATAATGTAATTTGAATATACCAAGTCAGATGAGACTTGATATCTCTTAAGTTAATCATTCAACATAATATTAATTCTTATCCTTTTGCAGGTTGGTCTTAAATTATTGCCACAAAGTGGCACATTGAGTAGTTGTCACCAGAACTTCTGATGATCCTTCATTTTAATTTGGAAGTACTTCATTTTGGGGTGTTTTAGGCTAAAATTGATATTGTGGAACTTAGGGAAAATTGAGTCATACTGATTATTGATTTTTTGGGTAATTTATTGAGGCAACTACTTTAACTCCCTTCTTGGGTTTGGGTGTCAATTCAGCTGGGGAGTCAAATGGTTGATATTCTTCCCATCATGTCAATATCAGAATATCTTACATCATTTATCAAGGATATTTGCAGGTGAGTACTAACGCAGGATTTAGCTATGTACGTAGCTGACCATTATACAGTTATAATGACTTAATTATATACTTGTATCTGCGTTTGTAAGTGATAGTATGTGGCCCAACACAGATATAATCCAATTTTTCTCATTATGGTGCTATATAATTATGGTAGTACAGGACTAAGTCTGAAATATCAAAGGTGGGTAAATGGTTGGTGAGTAGCATTTGCTACTTGATTTCTCTTGTAACTGGCTTGAATACATCTGTAATTGCCTCTGATTGAAGTTAAATGATCTTCTGGGCTAATCACCTTAATGCTTTTTAGCTCTTCGATGTCACTGGTAACAATACAAGCTAATAGAGCTGTTACTCCAGGTTTTCTTCCATATAAGGCCTTAAAGGGTGACATTTTGATGATTTGATGAAAACATATCCTTTAAGCCATGGATGCACTTGGGAGGTATTAGTACCAGTGTATTGTATCTATAGTGGTCTTATTGCGCAATGTTAGAACCAACGTTCCATTTGATCTTTCTACTTTCCCATTTGCAGATTGCTTTTATAGCGCTGAGTATAGTTGTTATATTCCCATATTTATGGCTAAAATATTCTCAACTCTTTATGTAAATTTCTTCCCATTATCATATAGCAGTACGTGCGGGAAGCCATGCCTAGTATGTATATTTTGATATATAAAGTTAGCAATAGTTTTAGCGGTCTGAGTGGGAATGGAGATTGCTTTGACTCACTTTGTGAAATGATTAATCCCTAAAAGTATGTATCTATTCCATCCAGTGGATTCAGGTATTGGACCTGTGTTCAAACTGATGGTGTGAAACGGCTGCTAAGGGGTCATGGGCTAATTTTGTACTTGGAATTATGCAACGTCTGCTCTTTACAAATGATGCAAGCACCTAAGACTTCCACTATAGATTCTAATATTCCTTCTAATAGTAGTAATACTCAATCCAAATGTATGTTTTTTGGCTATTCTATGTCCTAAGGTATTGCGGTATAACATCATAACTGGTGCTAGTTACAAAGGTTGCAAGTAAGTTAATAAGAAATATCTGACTTTCTTGTAAAGTAAACTATTTAGGACCTTTATATTTGAGCAGTCTTTTGAGCATCTTCTGAACTGGTCCATCTTCATCCTCCCAAGAGTCTGGCTTCATAAATAAGTCATGTAACCGTTCAGCTTTGCTATTGTCTAGATATAGTAGGGCAATCTCTTTAGTCCATCTACATTCATATTTTTCCTCCTAGCTCAGTGAATGATATTCATATTATAGTGCTGAAGTTTAGCCCAGCGGACAAATCTTCCTGTCAGATTCTTCATTTTTTGAAGCCACTTTAGAGAACTGGGGTATGTCACAATTGTAAAGTTTGTATTAAACAGGTAGGGCATAAAATGCTTCACCATTAGGTGAAAGCCATGCTCTATCTCTTTGAAGCTATAATTTCGCTCATTTTTAGAAGCGTTTTGCTATAGTAGTTCACCGGTTTGTCAATGCCATCCTCATCAAATTAAGAGTTAATGGCGCCTACAGCTAAGTCAGAGGCGTCAGTGAACATGATGAATGGCTTCCACAAGTCTGGATTCTGTAAGATTAGTCATCTATTTAACAAACTCTTTATTGATTGAATGTAAATCTTTGTTCTACTCCCCATACAAAAATGGGTGTTTTTGGCTAGCAGTTAGATAAAGAGGTTCGGCATGGTGAGAAAAATTAGGGATAAATTTATGGTGATATCCCTTTTTTTCTATGAATAACTATATGTCTCAAATGCTTTTCAGATCAGGCATTTTGGATATTGTTTCAACCTATTGTACAAGGGTTAAATCCTTCCCAAAATGGCAAGCCATAAAAATATTAAGTTTTTCTGGAAAAGGGTAAACTTAACAAGTTTTAGCTTTAAAAGATTTTTAGTTCATTGAAAAACCGTATTGAGGTAATCTAATAATTGATAAAGGTTTTGAAAGTCACCGTTATGTCATCTAGGTAAATAATCACAAAGCTGAGTTTAAGATTTTGCAACATGTGATCCATCACCCATTGGAATGAGGGAGAGCATTGCATAATCCTTGATGGAGCCATCCAGGCTGGGTATTCCTTCCATGCATTTTAACGCGCATATTTCTTGGACTTCTGGTGATAGATACATCTGCTAATAACCAATGGTGAGATCCATCGCAGAGAATAAATATGAGCCATAGAGTCTGGCCAGTTATCGTCAATCCTTGGAATCATATAGCTGTCCTTCTCAATGAGGCTGTTTAGCTTCCTGTAATCCACAAATATTATGTGAAACATTCTTCTTTTTATAAGTAAAAGTGGGGATGACAATAGACTCTGGGATGACACAAGTAAGCGGTATCAAATAATTCCTTGTTTTGGTCTTCATGTATTACTCATTTACCTTTTACTTCCTATATGGCTTTGACCAGATAGGAGTTTATCTCTAATGTCAATACTATATGTGTGTCTCTAATGTAAACGTAGTTGTCATCTGACTTAGAGAAAGCATCTTGATAGTCTTCAAGTAATTGATGCACTTTCACAAGTTCCTTCTGATATAACTTATCGGATATTTGGACTTGGGGGATAGCATTAGTTACTCAGTGGGTAGACAAAAATCAATACAAGTACCAGTAAAATGTACCTTGTCAATTAGATCAATGGGAAGTAATTACCTTTACAATATCTTATTTTTCTTGAATATGATTCTTGTTTGGTTAGATTTCCAACTAGTATCTCAATAGGACAAAAATAGGCTGAATTGAGGACTCCCAAAAAAACTTCTTGGTATAAACCTACTTAATAGATTGACACTAGTAATATGTAGCAAGCAGTTTGGGGTACACTCAGAGTTACGCGGTAAAGGCAACTCTTTGTTCTCCTGGGTCTAATTTTTACCTCCCATGGTGGCATAAAATGGTATGCCCTCTGATGCATCTACTAAACTTGGTTAGCTATTCATGCTTCTTTCAGAGGTAGAATATCACAAAAGTAAAAAGGAAACAGGGTACATGACCAGACAAGAGTAATCTTTCTTGCTACAGTTTATAACCCAGTACAAGGGAACATCATAGTTGAGGAGTGATAAGCATCCTACTTTCAGACTGATAACTCCTTTTAATCTGATCATAAACTGGATCCTGATAAGTATACCATATCGGCTATTGTCCAGGGAAACTGTAGGAGCTGAAAAACTTAATTGACAACTCAGATTGGCAAAGACAAGTATTCATCTATCACATTGGTATTAAGACTGGCAGTGCTATACTCTTGAGTATATAAAGGTTTGGGGCGAGCTTGATCTTGATTTGTCAGAATGAAACACCATTGATGGGTGACCCATATCCAAGTTAGCCATAACTTGGACCTTTTAAATTACCACTTCCACTTTGGTAATGGTTCATCTAAACTTTGATGAAAGGGCAACACCTCTTTTAATTAGAAAGTTTCATTGAGCTTTTTAGCAACCAAAGAATACTTTTTCTTGATCTCCAAAAAGACTTTGAACGCTTTAGGTGAGTCAGATCAACAGGGCAAGGTATTAATTAGCATTTCTGGCTGTATCAATTATCCTGGGACATCTAATATCCTGAATGAGGTAAGCGTTTAGAGAGTGTCTGTAACTCTCTCTTCCCTGAGAGGTAGTTTTGGATAAAAACCACACCACCAGGGAACTAGCCATTAAGTGAATGGAAAACAGGGCACCGTTTATGGTGCCAGAGCAGAAGGGACCCAATGCAAGGGTGTACAACGTGGTATACATTGTAAGTTAAGCAAGAAACAACAAAACTTGGGGGGATCAAAGGGGAGTCCATAACCAAATGTAAATCGGTGTTAGGCGGCTTGGGTGCCTTGATCTGGAGGGGACTGGGGCAGCCCAACGGTGCACCAGAAACTCAAGTTTCTGTGATAAAATGTAGTGGCCAACGTTGTTGGAGACCTCCTCAAAGAGGTCCGCACACAGATTTGCTAAGGAACCATAGATAAATGTAAGATAATGAGAAAGTTTTATTGTGAAAGGTTGACCAACGAGAAACGTTGATCACAAAAAACAGTTTTAAACATCGTCAAGGTAATTATGGTTCTGCGGAAGTGGTCCCAAGCTTTGATGCACCAATAGGCGCACACTTCCATCCAAAAAGGTAGTATACATTAAAACAGACTTCTTTGAGTGATCAATTAAAATGTAACCTACCTGAGCGCATGATTTCATGTAAATGGAATGGGTTTTGAACCCCCGTTCCCAAATCAATCAAATAGTACCATTATTGTGCAAAGTGTAGCTCGTCCGTTTTAACGCCTGAGCTGATAAAAGGGGCTGGGCGTATTGCATCTCACTTGTACCAACCTGAGCATATTTGGATTGTACCCATCGTTGGTCCAAGGTGTGCTTGAGGTCAGGAAGGGCCTGAAGTTTCACCTTCTGGGCCCCCTGCCACCCAGCTTATCCTTGGGAATAATGCCTACTATCAGATCATTTAACCATGACATTACCTTCTCCTCCTTCTTAGGCTCCACCCCCTTCAGGGGGAATTCTCTAAAAAAGCTTTATGGGCAGAGGCCAATTTCATAGCAGTGACGGCTGGCTTGGACTTTGATCCTGAAGCCTCAGGAAAACGCTCTTGTAATGCTTTAATTAGCTCCTGGGCATGTGAGCAGTCCCACGCTGGAACCCAACTATTTTCTGTTGCATCAAATCCCTTCCAGAATACAAGATACTCGTGTGTAAAAATTTACTGTTTTGGGTTATTATTAGCAAACAACCCCAATCAACTTATTACTGCATAGGTTCGGTTTCTTGTGCACTTTGTCTGCATTATATAATATATTAGATTATCAGTTGATGATAGTATGATGACTTGTATCCGTAGTTGAGTAAAATTCTTATATCTCAGCCCAATGCTAGGCCAGTATTCCCAATTAAAATACTTGAGATGTCATGATATAGGGATTTGTTCCCTCCTTCTATACAACCTAATCTTCTCTGAGATTCCCCAGTGACAATCTCTTTGGTCCAAGATACAGTCAGCAGCAATCCCCAATTGTTTCTCCTTCTTCTCTAGATCCCCGCTCAGATCTTTACTCCTTTCCCTAAGAGTCTCCCAATTATCACACACAGCAATAATATCCTTGAGAAGAATATAACAATGGAAAGCTGATAATATTTTACTACTTATACTATATACTGGATGAAAACTATAGAACTTCTTTACTAAATGCTGGTCTCATAAATACTGTTATTTTTTTATTAAAGTGAATACTAGCGAATTTTATAGTGGGGATTTGGCTATCTAACCCTCAGTTGACACCTCTTCTATGAAAAGTCAGCCATTGTCATTAAATCACCCATCCTTGTCTTGGCAGCAATGGTCTTCCCCATCCTGGCTAGGATTCCATCATTGGACATCCTCGAGACCTAAACAGAAAGAGTCAGAAAACGTGTCCCTAATGCATTCCTCTCAATTCAAGTGAACCAACCATATTTGGCTAGCGACCTGCTTAGGTAATGGGGCTTATTACCCATTAAGGCAGGTCACGAACCAACTAATCAATTTACTAGTTGCAGGCAGCATCACTCGCCTCGCAACTTGCTATTCATTCCCAATCATTCAGTGATGAAACCCAACTGATCCCAAAAGGTACACTTGATAGTTAATCACTATCAGATGCCCTATTTCGTCGGCAACTCCTACCAAAAAGTTCTTAAGTACTTATCTAGATTGATCCCTGACGGATTTGACCAGGCAAATATCCCAAAATCCCCCAAACATGGTTACTCTGAAATTTGGACCAACTGATTTTCAATTCACTTCGCCTTAGGGAGTTATCCTCTAGCGATTCCTGGTAATCTAGCAGGCTGGGAATATGGGCAAAAATCCCAAAATTGAGCATTCTTCTTACCTGATGAGAGGCAACTTTCTCCTCTACTTCTCATTCTGGTGCCCCATCCACGAGATAAGCTTCAGAGTCTCTGGAGGGGGGCCCTCAAACAACATGAGTTTTCTTTCATGGAATAATGAAAAGATTTAAAATGAGGGAGAAGATCCAACTGGTACAAGGTGTGGCTCACCTTTTTGACAATGCGGTATGAACCAATCCCCTTTGTCCCAGTTTTTTAATGGTTACTTAATAATGATGTTTTTAGCATCCAGCATCACAAGATCTCCTTCTTTTTATGCAGGTCTCACCTGTCTCTTACCATCAGCCTGCTCCTTGTTAGCCTGCATGGCAGCATCTAAATTCGTGCTCACCCCTTAAGGCATCCTTTTGATAATTTTTGTAAAGTCCATCACCGCCTCCACCTTGTATCCACAATGGAGCTCCATGTTGAAGAAAGGATTGAAGCCATGGTTGTCGAAGAAGAGGGAACAACTGATTGAGGCATGTTGTGCATTGTTATAACTGAATTGGGCCATGAGAAGCTGAGAAACCCAATCTGAATGATCTGCGGCAGTGTAACACCGCAAGAACTGCTCAAAGCAAAAGATCACTCGTTCTGTCTGCCCATCTTATATGGGATGATAGGCAGTTGAACAGCAGGAACGGATTTGTAGAGTCTTACATAATTCTTTCCAAAAGACAGAGGTGAACTGGGGCTCCCAATCGCTAATAATTTCCTAAGGGACCCCATGATAAGAACACATGAGTAACAAACAACCTCGCCATCTCCACCGCGGTAACTGTGGTCCTGCAGGTAATAAAGTGGGAAAACTTTGTAAACTGTTCCACAACCACCAAGATAGCATCATAGCCATCTGATACAGGCAATTCAACAATAAAATAAACCAATAGGGAAGTCCAAGGCCCATCAGCTTACTGAACTGGTACCAATAACCCTGCTAAAGGATGGTAATTCAGTTTTATTCAGTTTCAGACTAAGCACTCTTTACAATATCTGCCTACCTGAGAGGCTAATCCCTTTCATTTGTATGTGCGGCGAATAAGATCCAAGGTCTTCTTCTTCCAAGGATGGCTAACGGTGATCCCGTCATGATGGTCTTATGATTTCCAGGCGAAGTGGTCCAGCTGAAACCCATAGGCGCCCCTGAAACCACACTATCTCATCCTTTACGTGGTAACTTCAGGTAATTTATCTTGATTTAGTACGCTCTTGTCAATGATCATTATGTAATATGCTGACAAAGGCTGGGAAAGAACAACCTTCACGAACATACTATATTCCTCCGCAATATCCAGAGGAGTGAGCGCGGGCCCACTGGTCAAGAGAGAGGAAGTTTGAGAAACAATCTTACCCGGTGGAATCATACATTGGGTATTATGCACCTCAACCTCCTTGGGATCAGGAACAAGTGCAGGGTTACGGCACAACGCATCCGCCAAACCATTCTCCTTGCCCTTTATAAACTCATAAGAAAACGCAAATTGAGCAAGGGTCTCATGCCGGCAGGTCTGCCACTGGGTTAAAACATGAGGTGCGTGGTAGTACAGTAAGGCACGGTGATCTGTACGTTTATGGAAGGGTTGGGAAGAGCTATGTAAATGATGACGCAAATAGGTTAGAGCCTCAACCACTGCTAATAACCCTTTATTATATACGGCGTAGCTTAACTCTGGTAGGGACATCTTTCTAGAAAAATACCCCACTGGATGCTCTATTCCATATTTTCTTACTTGTAATAGAGCTGCCGATAAGGCAAAGTTGGAGGCATCTGAAGCAAAAATGAACTCTTTATTGGGGTCAACATGGTGAAGAGCATAGGTAGACATCAATGTACACTTTACTGCTTGGAAGGCATCCTCCAAAACAGAGGATTACTGTAGTATTTTTGCCCCACTCACCTTGTACAAAGGCGCTGCAACTTCAGAAAGGTTTTTTTTGAACTTCTTAAGGAACGTATGCGTCCCCAAAAAGCTACTTAATTACTTAACAGAGGTTGGAGTGGGACACTCACAATTTGTTTTCTTCTTGTTGGGAGTTATCATGTGCCCTTGGTCAAACATGACGTTGCCCAGAAAACTGACATGTGACTTAGAGAACTCACACTTACTGATTTTCAGCGTAAGGTTGGCAGCCCTCAAACGCTCCACCACCTGCCTAAGGTGTACTGCATGGGACTCATTTTCAGAGGAAAATACTAGAACATAATCCATATAAGCTACCGCGCATACTCCCAGAAGGTCCCCCAAAGCTGCATCAATACGGCGTTGATAGATAGCAGGAGCATTCTTAAGTCCAAAGGGCATAACCCGAAATTGGAAGATTCCTTTTCTGGTTCAGAATGAGGTTGGACACTCCTGGTTCTTCTTAATCTGTATCTGATTGAACGCATTTAAACAATCCAACTTGGAGTAGACTTGTGCCTTCTCCACATAGCATGCAATATGTGAGTCCAGGGGGATGGGATGTAAGTCTGGTACAGTCACGTTGTTAAGATTCCCATAGACCGCGCATGGGCGTAAGGTACCATCTGCCTTCTCAACTTAGAGAGGTGTGGAACACACAGGGGAGGTTCGCTAGAAAATAGCACCTTTGACTAACTTCTCCGTAACCCACACCTCTAAAGCCGCTTCATCCCATACAGTTAATGGACAAATTTGGGAAGATATATGCACTAGATCCTCAGTGAGCCTGAACTTGCAATAAAACTCTGAGAGATAAGGTAGTGAATTTTCTGACACTGCATCAAACGAAGATTCAAACCCCTCCAAACAGGAAGGTAGGGGAACCTCCTCAAAGGGCTACACCAATGGGGAAAGGCTAAGAGTGTGAATATTGGGTCAGTGGGGCAATTTGTTCTGAAAGTTGGCTTCAGCCAAAGAAATAACCAGCTTGTGACCATTTATCAAAGACAAGGATAAGGTTTTTTCTTTCAATGTTAGTCCTGACGCCAAACTTTCTCCACCACTCTACACCCAAAATGATTGTGTACAAGAGGTTTCTGATAACTTGAAAATGGTTGTATAAATGATAGGTGTCCACTTGTTAGTCCACTAACCCCATTATTTTAAGCGTGGTAATACCTTGAGAAGCCCCTTCTCTAACCAAACCACCTGTCAAGTAACTCAGCTCAAGGTAGTTGGCAAGGTCTTAATCAATAAGATTTTCAGAGGCTCCTGTAACCATTAAAATCGTTGTGCTGATTTTCCCCAAAGGGGATGAAAGGGTAGCGGACAACAAAAAGTATCCAGAATGGGCTTTATTCAAAGAAGAAAACGCTAACACCTCACCAGAAAATTCTTCCTTAGGATTAAACAAGCCTTCAGATTATGTCTTTGAATCATAAAATGGAGAGGGATAGTTGGCCATTCTAACTACTGAGGCCGCCTATCCCACTATATCTTCTGCAGGTGCATACACCTTATCATATACAAAAAGAAGTTCTATTTCCACCTCCTGAGTGCTGAGGATCATAATAGGGGTCAAACGAAGGTTCACAGGGGTAATTTAATATAATGAAATAGAGTCCTTATCTAAATCATAAGAGCTAATAAACGGCTCGTTTAGTGATATAATTTTTGCATTATAAAATGCGTTTTCAGGATCCAGTGACCCCATACCTGCTCTGAGGGTCCGGTGTGCTTCATTATCCAAGGGCATCACCCACAAGCCCTTAATAGAAGCTTCTGCTTGCACCGCGGAAATGCAGTGCAAAGAAAACCTGCTATAATTGATCCGTTTTTGTATAAGTTTGGGTCTAGATGCTCCTGGACCCTTGACTTCCGCTGAAAGGAGAGTGAGTCAGAGGGGAGCTCTTCCCGCTTCAAGGGAATACCACTAGTCATGGACGCAGCTTTTGTAGGGGTTACCGCAGGTGACATCATCATGGAAGAATCGTCTGAAACATTTAAACTAGACTTGGGGCAAGACCCCTGTTTGTCTTCAAATTTGACAGAACTCAAAGGTTTAAAAAGATAAGATTCCTTCATTTTGAGGGATGTATGTGACTTTTTGGGACCTTTTTTATAGGAGACGACCTGAGTGAAACCATGACGGCCAAATTACCTGGCCCCTTCTGGGTTGGGGTGGGGAAACCACCCCAAAGAGCTTTAATCAGATAATTAAAAATTGTAAAGGGGCAACAGCTAAATCAGGGGAGTTTCTCATGGAGAGGTCTAAGGTATATCAGAGAATGTACGTTTTAACAACGTCAGGTAATTGTAGGGACTGGGTTTTCTCACAAAATTCATTCAAATATACTCTCACTGGGTGACCAGCTTGATGAAGAGAAAAGAACCTATAAAAAGGATGGATGGATGCTCTATCAGGTTAACATTGCTCCAAGACATGCTCCAATTTCCTCCACTGATCGCCACAAAAGTGGATGTGCATGAAACACTGCAAAACCCAGTCAACTACATCTGGAGACAGTCAATATAGCAATTCCACTCCTCACTAAAGCGGAAAATAACCAGATAAATTGCTATCATTAAAAGGAGCATTCAGCATGATGGAAGCCAAAACCTGTTGAATTTCTGAGTAAATCTTGGGAGAAAGGTGAGGAATCGCAACAACAGGATCATGAAAAGTCCAAGACCACTAGGTACGAACAGGAAGGATGGGCACTTCCTAGTTGGTTGTTGCAAGAATAGATCAAAAATGCACTAATACAAAACCAAATGAGAAAACTGTGATGAGCACCATTGTGGCAGTGAAAAATAGCCAACGCACCCAGTTTACACATAAAGAAATTTCCACACAGATAATTCTGCTGCACATAAAATAAAAGGGTTATTTGACTAATGTTAAGAGAGTGTCTGTAACTCTCTCGTTCCCTGAGAGGTAGCGTTGGATGCAAAACCATACCACTAGGGAACTAGCTGTTAAGATAATGGGAAACAGGGCATCATGAATGGTGCCAGAGAAGAAGGGACCCAATGCAAGGGTGTACAACGTGGTATACAATGTAAGATAAGCAAGTAACAACAAAAGTTTGGGTGGACCCCTAAGGGGAGTCCATAACCAAATGTAAATCGGTGCTAGGCGGCTTGGGTGCCTTGATCTGGAGAAGACTGGGACAGCCCAACGGTGCGACAGAAACTTTAGTTTCTGTGATAAAATGTAGTGGCCAACGTTGTTGGAGACCTCCTAAAAGAGGTCCGCACACAGATTTGCTAAGGAACCATAGATAAACGTAAGATAATGGGAAAGTTTTATTGTGAAAGGTTGACCAACGAGAAACGTTGATCACAAAAAACAGTTTTAAACATCGTCAAGGTAATTATGGGTCTGCGGAAGTGGTCTAAGCTTTGATGCACCAATAGGCGCACACTTCCAGCCAAAAAGGTAGTTTACACCAAAACAGACTTCTTTGAGTGATCAATTGAAATTGTAACCTACTTGAGCGCATGATTTCATTTAAATAGAATGGGTTTTGAACCCCCGTTCCCCAATCAATCAAATAGTACCATTATTGTACAAAGTGTAGCTCGTCCGTTTTAACACCTGAGCTGATAAAAGGGGCTGGGCATATTGCACCTCACTTGTACCAACCTAGCATTTTTGGCTAGGATAGCGTTGGCCCAAGGTGTGCTTGAGGTCAGGAAGGGCCTGAAGTTTCACCTTCTGGGCCTCCTGCCGCCCAGCCTTATCCTTGGGATTGGTGCCTACTATCAGGTCGTTTAACCATGATTGAGTGCCTTTGGGAACCTGGGTGTAATAACATTTTTGGCGGTTACATAGTCCAAAATGACAAAATTAGCATGTGGACCTAAAATTTGATATCTTTATCTTTGCGACCCCCTTCAGAGTCATCATAAGGTTTTTTCTCAATGCCCTTGAGATGAGTGATTGCCAATGTTTACTTTCAGGTACTTTGGGTCAGTTAGCTTTAGAGATACCTGACCCTAAGCGATTTTAATTTACATGCTCAGCGAGGGCAGGTTTCTTCTCAAAGCACATATCCCCAATATGGTTGTTATTCTTACAGTAATTGCATCTTAGCTTCTACTAATTCTTAGGTTTTGCTCCCTTATAATATATACTCTGGGTTTTGTGGAGGCCTTTTGGGAGGTCTCTAGCTTGTGTATATCAACTAAATCGAGTAGGACTTCTTTGATGTCAAAATGAAACTGAAGCTTCATTTAATAGATGTGACGTGCATGCTAAGTTGGGGTTACTATGTAAACCAGCAATGAAGGTGGCTACAGAATCATCTAATGTAAGCATCTTTGAGTATAACAGTGTTTGGGACTCTATATAGAAGCAGTCAAAGAATTTGGCAAGGGTTTCTTTTTGACATAACACAATTTTCATGAAGGCCTGTTTTTTCATACTTAGGCTCTGCTTTGAGCTAAATTATTTGATGAGTGCTTCCTTCACTCCTCTCCAGGTATTCAGGTCATCCATATGAGGCACCATAACCTCTTAAGTCATATGAATAAAAAAGATAAAATATTCTTAACCACTTGATGATTACTCACACCATCCATCGTGGTGTCATAGTTGAAGAGAAAAAATATGATAGTTCCTTTGGAAGGTATACCCTGTTCTTGAACGTAGGCTTAAAGGTAGCGGCCACCAATTCTGTAATGACATGTGATCTGGGAGCTTTTAATTTGGTATTTTGGTTCTTAAATCGCTCTGTTCAACTTGTTGCTCAAGTCAACATACTTAATTCTGTAAGGGATTGAGATGTTACTCCATTTCCTCCTTGATAAGTCTTGGCATAACATCCAAAAAATTTAATTTTTTTTAAAATGTCTTTATAAATCTTTACTTTCTTAACATGGGTGTCCAGATCATGATTTTTTTAGCAACAGATAAGCAATAAGCTTGAAAAAGCTTGTTCTAATCCTCCAATACTCCAATGCACCAATTCAAGTCCTAATTCATCTCTTTGCATTCAGTGATCTGATTAGGCTTGTTGCTCTTGGCTTTTAACTTTTCTTTAAAAATATTCCAGTGTTTCTCATCTACATTAAGGCGACTGTAGATTTAGTTAATCTCCTCTTGACTGGGGTATTTGCCTCTCATATCACTCTCTAATTTTTAAGTCAATCAGTAATGGAAATAGCAGATTCCTAAGTCACACAGTTTGCTTGATCCTGTTCAACATGGGCTACCTGAGAAATGATATTTTGTGACATTGATGAAGTCTCAGAGATTTTATGAGCCTACAGATCATCAATTCATTGTAGGGCTTGCTCAGGCCAGGCCTTAAGGAGGGAGATCTGTTCTTTTACTTTTGAAGGATAGTAGAGGACTGGGCTGCCATCTCACCATGGGCTGTGATATCTTGTCTTTGGGGCTCTTTATTGAAGGCGTTAAGTATTTTCCTGGTATTTTTGGTAAACTCCAAAAAATTCTTTTTGGAGAAGCTTTATAGCTTCCTCCACCTACTTGATAGCACTTAAAAGTATAGTCCCCATTTGATTATGGAGATGAATAATGTAGGAACAGTTCACTTACAAATGGCAGATGTCCCCTATAATTTGTGACAATATTATATATTTGTTTTTATGACATCTATAAGGCCCCTGGGTATTGATATGATAGTGGAGTTTTAGTTATGGACTCTTAGTAAATGCATTATATGACAAATAACAGAATATACAAATTGCATAATATAATATGATAGACTTGCACTTTATCCATAACTCTTTGGGTGAAAACTATATCTTTATATTATTAAGAGATATCAGCCCACAATGTATGCCCTTTTGCAGCTCCCTCTTTCTCCTGTGTTAATGAATCCACAAAATAACTCTTAGACTCCTTAATTGGAAATTGTATTTAGTAGAAGAGATTCGGGATATCCATAGTATTTTCTTTAAATCCTTCAAATGTGATGATGGGTGGACTTTTCATTTGATGTTTTTTTTCTATTCCCATTATGCACCCAGTGGGTGACACTGTCAATTGGGTTATCTTCCATGGTGAAATCAATTAGTTGCAGGTATTGTTAAGCATCAGCTGAGCCTCCTGAAGTGAGCACCAGCCTGTTGGGCTTCCATTTTTGAGCTCAATGGTGCCATTTTAAGAGACTCATTAGTACTTGAAGCCGCCTAAGATTCATGACAAGTATTTTTTTTTATTTTGAAGGGTGCCAAGTCACCGCTTATATCCCATCAGCTAGAGTACCCATTCTATGGTAATTATGGCGAGATGAACTTATTAAAGTCAAGTAAAAACGAGATATACAATTTTTTGTATTTTGGTGATTCTATATATATCCGCCAAAGGGTTTTTCACATAGGGTTAAAGCCATTGAACAATTGGAAAAGACAATATGATGATCACCAGTTCCTCAGAACATTTGTAAACAAATATTTGAAATAAAATGGGAGCAACTTCCCCCAAAATAATTCTTTATTTTAATAATAATATATTGGCGGATCTCTTCTAGTCTGCTCCCTCTTTCTTCCTTCTTTCTTTTACTCTAAAAAACCCACCCTTCTGTTAATCCCCCTATTTTGCTGATATTCCAGCAGCCCCAGTCAGTACTGACTCTTTTGCTTAGTTTATTTGTTCCGCCGTATTCTCATTGGTTTTGGCTTGTTGTCCTTCAATTCTTTATCGCCCTGATTTGAGGCAATCCATGTTATCTTTTATCAAATGTTGACATCGACTTATTGCCCTATTTTGAAGGCAATCCAATATAAGCTGTTATAACCCATTATCACCTCATCTTGAGGCATATGGATAATTGGAACTGATATCATGTTCAGCTGATCATTTCCAATCCGCCCTAGCTGTCCCATTATTATCATCCAGTCATATCAGAATTGCGACTTTACCCCCTCCTTGATGGATGATAAGGATCCTATTGTTTGTATGGTTAGAGGAACTTTGCGTGTACCCAGTTAATGATCTGACCACTTGTGGGGTCCTTTTATGGTATACGCACCAACCCCAGTTTTCTCTATAAATTCAAACGGACCAATCCAAATACTGGCCAGCTTGTGTTTCCATCCTAACCCATGTTGGTTGTGGAAGAGAACCATGTCACCTTCCTTGAACTGTGCTAACCCTCTATGACATACCTGATCAGCGGCCTGATTCCTGGTCTTCTTGGGTAAGCTGAAGGAATATACTTTGGTTTGTAACTTAATCAGCGTAATTGCTAGGGTGGTTAAATAATGTTAAGGATCCATTCCACCAGTATCCTCTACACAGGCATATAGAAGCATAGGAAGAGTAAGGTGCCGTCCATAAAGCAATTGGAAGGGGCTTTTCCCCATGGAAGAATGGTAGCTAATATTATAGGCAAACACCGTGGTAGAAAGAAGGGTACACTAAACAGAGGCCTATCTGTAACCAACTTCCATAGTATATTCACCAGAGTCCCGTTAACTGGTTCAACTATTCTGTTGGACTCAGGGTGATACAGGGTTGTTAGGACCCTACGGATGGCCATCAATTCATTGATCTTGTTTTTAAAAGTGAGAGGTGAAGTTGGTTTCATTGTCAGTAAGGATAAACTGCGGGCAGCTGTGACACTGAATGATGCATTTCATCACAAACTTAGCCATAGTAACTGCCCCCAGATCCTAAATGGCTCACGCCTCAACCCACCTGGTCAAGTGGTCAATTGCCACCAGGATATACTTAGACCAGTTAGCTCCAGTTGGCAGAGGTCCCACGACATTGATAGATACTGTATGCCAAGAAAAGTGAGGTTTTACTAACTGGTATAAAGTCTTCTGGCAGAACGACTTCTTCACCTAGCACTGATGGCAGCAGGACAGGGTCTCAAGCACGTCAAATTGCATGCTTTTCCTATAATACCACGGACTCAACAAATCAAGAGTCTCTGGCTTCCACCATGGCCAACTGCTTGGTGTGCGCTCAAGATAATATTTGTGCGTGTGGAAGGTCTTGGGATATTTATGGTAGTGTCCCCTGTACGTTTATACAATTCCCCATTTTTTAAAAACATATTGGTCCTGAGTCCGTCTAGTAAATTGATAACTTTAGGCGATTCATCATCGTACTTTTCCCTGAGCATTTTGTTGAACATTATGTAACTTAAATCCGCCATAACTGCAATTGTTGGAAATCTTGATAACCAATTGGAGTTTTGGTGTTTTACTCCTGGTTGATGAAGAATTTCAAAGTCATAAGCTCGCAGCTTAAGAGCCCATTGGGCTAGCCGCCCTTCAGGATCTCTCAAATTCTGCAACCAGTGCAATGATGCATGATCCATTATGAATCTAAACTTTATTCCATGCAATTAGAATTGAAACTGTTTATACGCATAAATCATTACCAAGCACTCTAACTCAGTTATGGTGTAACTCCATTCATGGCAATTCAAGCTACTACTACAGTACGCCATGTGGTGCTCCTCCCCCTCATCGTCCTTCTGATACAAAACAGCCACAACAGCGGAAAGTGATGCATCCATCTGCACTATAAATTCCTTATCAAAATTAGGGTAGCGCAACATGGGCGCACTAATTAACGCCATTTAAAGTGTATCAAAGGCGCATTGGCGTCATTCCATTCAAAGAACATGGCGTCCTTCTTTAGTAGCTCAAACAGCGGACCTCTGATGCAACTGAAATTGGGTATGAATCGTTGGTAATAACCCATCATCCCCAAAAACATATGGATGTCCCACTTATTAACTGGCTTAGTAATCTTCTGGATAGCCTCTACCTTGGCTGGTTGGGGTCTTAGACCCAGTCGCATCCACCATAAGCTCAAGGTACTCAAGCTAATCCTTGAAAAAGTGGCATTTCCAAGGCTTGATTTTGATATTGGCCTCAGCCAGTCAGCGAAATACCACTTCTGAATGGGTAAGGTGCTCAATGAACATGCAAGAGAAGATGATAATATCGTTGAGGTACACAAGAATGCATGACAGCTTTAGCTCGCACATTATGGTATCCATTGCTCATTGAAACGTAGCTGGGGTGTTACATAGCCCTTGCGGCATTTGAGTTGGTTGAAAAACCCTTTTGATGTGATTACGGCGCAAATTTCTTGTTCCACCACAAGAAACTCAATTTGCCAATACCAAGATATCAAAACCATCGCTGAGAAGTAGCAGGCTCCACCTAAACAACCCAGCATATCATCAATCTGCAATAGAGGTCAGAATTTTTTTTGGTGATATTATTGAGCTTCTGGTAGTTGATTACTATGCAGTTAGTGCCATAATTCTTTTTAACAATTAGTGCAGGTAAGACCCATAGACTCTTAGATGGTTCGAGCATTCCCTGCTCTAGCAGCTTTTCAATCTCCTCAGTGATGACTTCTTCAGCTGACCTTGATCAGCGGATTGGTTGAGGCCTGATGAAGGGATGATCCCCAGTGTCCAGCCAATGAACCACCCCCAAGCGCACCCCAAATCATTATCATCAACCATAAAAATCTCTTTATATTTTTGAAATAAAGCTTCCACCTGATCCTTCTGGTCTTTTTATAACCCCATTAAATTCTCCCATGGCACAACCGCCATTACACTGGGAGGCAGTTCAATGAGCAGACCAAATTCATCCAGAGAAC
This sequence comes from Massospora cicadina, assembly GCA_022478985.1. Classification (NCBI taxonomy): domain Eukaryota; kingdom Fungi; phylum Entomophthoromycota; class Entomophthoromycetes; order Entomophthorales; family Entomophthoraceae; genus Massospora; species Massospora cicadina. The sequence continues at coordinate 50,669 of JAKSZP010003212.1, forward strand.
CAAACTCATGAAACTGGTTGATCTCCTCAACCAGGTTCAGATGCAAATATGCTATAATCTGATACCTGCAGATTCAAATTATTCTGCTATGAAGATTTTCCATCAATAACTTGATCTCCTCATGACCTGGGAGTATGATGCCTGGAGCCACGTGGGGCTCAAGCCGCAATTGCTGATAAGGCCCAATGATCTCCCCATAGAGCCTAGCTGGCACTTCCACCTCTAACTCAGTGTCTACTATTACTTGATGTTCAGAGGAGATGGATGTAGCTCCAGCTGCTCTAAGCTGTAACCCTTGATATTCGTATATCTGATGGGGAGGGCCTGCATTTTCCCTTTTAATCGATGATAGCACAATGAAATCACCTCATCGCAGTAGGCAAGATTGATCTATCCCATATGCCCAAGCCCTTCAGCACTCCGCTGGAGGTAAATAAGTTGGGATCTGCTGTCCCAAAATGGCTAGGGTCTCTTCCATCATGTCAATGACAGCCCCATAGTGTCGCATAAAGGCAGTCCCAATCATAAAGATTGTAGTTGCCATTAGGTAATACCACCGTCAGAGCTACACCAACAGATCTGAACTGCAAGGGAAGCATGCTTTACGTTTCCTCAGAGATTGTAATTTCTGCTTCAGCTATCCCATACACCATCCAATGGTCTATGTTAGGTTTTAAGGACAACTTCACCACCAATTTAGTGGAGACAATGTTAACAGGAGAGCCAGTATCAATCATAGCTTGTACCCAGTTTTTAGCTGCCACAATGACACAGTAAGTGCATTTTGAGTAAGATGAATTTCGGCTATTAACTACATGGACGTTCAAGTGATTCATGTTTTCCCAGGAAACTCATTATACCCGCGCCAATTTTAGGGTACTGTGTTACAATAGCATCCACTGGAAGGGCGACATCTACAACTCTCAGGGACAAAGCATCTGTGAACGGTTCTAACTGGTCTGACGGACCTTGATCAAACATTTGACAAGCATAAGGCTTTGGTCGCTCTGGAGATCCTTTGTCCGCCATTGCTTTGATTTGTGCTTGGGTCAGCACATTTACTACTTCAACTGGCTGTTGGTAGAGGAATGTATCATCATACTGGAGGCTTCTGCTGCAATTAATACAGTAGCATCAGGTGGGACGTTTGAATTCGAGATATCAGAAGTAGAGAGTCACGTCTCTACTCCACTCTGACTTTTCCCTAAGAACCTTGATCCTATTGTATGGGAGGGATCCATCTATTGGAGCACCATCGCCCATGTGCCCAGGAAGACCACAAGTAAAACAACGTACCCCATAGGGCCTACGTCTGCACTGAATAATTGTTGGCCCACTCAGAAGGTTGTTCTGGAGAGAACTGATGTAACCAGACCCACATTGTTATAATGACTGCTGCCAATCATCATATTTAAGGTCGAAGGTGGTAGTTGGCCAGATGTCAATAATTAGTTATGGAATGAACGTTGGACTGCATTGAGTAATCTGATGGCCTCTGCACCAACCAGTTGATTCTCCCCACATGATTAGGGTTGACAACAGCGACCATGCAGATCTGTTTGATATTTGGTGGAGGGAAAGTTACAGCTAAGCAACGTACAAACTGAACAAGTTTAAGAAGAGTACATTGTCCTCCAACAATGGGGCCATGACATTATAAAGTTCAGGGTATGGATTCACCACCAAGGCCATTGCAATACACATGTCAACTTCAAATAAAATCCCTGCCCCAATCAGCACATGGGCTTCCATTGTAAATCGCTCAGAAAATGTGGTGAGGGTCTCATTTCATGAAACCTGATGGTCAAGAACTTGGCTTTCTGCTGCAAGATCTTTGCAGTTCCTCCGAACAACTGCAGCATCATCTCCTTACCTTTTTGGTATGGAATGGAACTATCTGAAAGATAAAAAACGACTTGATCAGCACTCCAACATCCAAGGAGGAGAGCAATAGTTTCGCCTCCGCCAATCTGAAGTTCCTTCAGTTGCAAACTCAAATTGTCAAAAGAACCCATGAATATTTCCTTTGCGATCAAAAGGCAGCAACTTATCACTATAAACCTCCTGAAGCAACTCATCTTGCCTTTTGAGCACATTATCTAACACAATCCTCAGCTCCTCATATGCAACAGGCCCAGCATGTCATGCAGATTCCTTATCAAAGCTACTTGGATGCGACATAGCTGGTGACTGAGTTTTCATCATATTGTTATTGGTCAATGGGCCCCCTGTAGTGAGCACCACTGTTGAATTTTGGCGATTCTGTATATATCCACCAAGGGGTTCTTTGCGCAGTGTTATGGCCATTGAACAACTGGAATGGACAATATGATGATCACCAGTTCCTCAGAACACTTTTAAACAAGTATTTTATAATAAAATGGGAGCAATTTCCCCCCAAAACACTTCTTTATTTTAATATAATAAATCTGCGGATCTCTTATAGTCTGCCCCCTCTTTCTTCCTTCTTTCTTTTAAACTAAAAAATCCCCCTTCTGTCAATCCCCTCATTTCACTGATATCCCAGTGACCCCATTTGGTACTGACTCTTTTGCTTAGTTTATTTGTTCCGCCGTATTCTCATTGGTTTCAGCTTGTTGTTCTTCAATTCTTTATCATCCTGATATAAGGCAATCCAAATTATCTTTTGTCAAATGTTGACATCACCTTATCGCCCTATTTTGGCTGCAATCCAAAATGAACCATTATAACCCATTATCACCTCATCTTGAGGCACTCAAATAATTGTAACTGATATCATGTTTGGCAGATCCTTTCCAATCCGCCCTAGCTGTACCACGATTATCATCCAGTCATATCGGAATTGTGACACAATTAATGACGATTCTCTATTATAGTATAAAAGAGGGGTTTTATATGTTACAATTTAAAGAATTATAAACCTAAAAGGAAAAGGATTATTGAAATAAATAGAGGGGGAAGTGGATGGCTTGCTCTTGATCAGGCGATGCAATCTGGATGTTATAATGCCTTTACAGCATATTTTTATTAAGCTAGAATTGTAAGTTGAAAATACCATTTAAAATAAAAATGGTATCACTTAAATAATCATTTGGCAGATTCTTGATTCTTACCCTTTTTGGGTTCATCATTATTTACTTTTATGAGTGCCATTTTATTTAGTTATCACCTGATCTTCTGCTGATCCTTCATATTGATTATGCAAGTTTTGACCTTGGGGTACCTTAAACTCAATTTCAACTGACAGAATTTTCCTAAGGTCAATCTAGGTTTAACTGACTATCAATTTTTCCAAGTGATTTATTGAGGTAGCTGTAGTAAACACCCTTCCTGAGTCTAGGTGCCACTTTTTTTGTGGGAGTCAAGTATTCGGTATTCTTCCAATCATGTCAAATATCCTGATATCAAACATGAGCATTTGGGGTTTGAGCTTCAGGGACGCCTCACAGAGGCAATCAAAAAACTTGTATAGGAGCTCTAGGTGGCCGCTAAAGGCTTTGGAAAAAACAGTAAAATTGTTAAGGTATATTAGGATGCAAGGAACTTAAAAACAACTAGGAGCCTGTTTATTGCTTGTTAGAGGGTAGTAGGGGCATTAAATAGCCCCTGCAGCATGCCGTTTGTTCATACAGCCCTTCATTTGTGAAAAAGCAACTTGGTTCAATCCTTGGGAACTAGCTCAATCTGCCAGTACCCGCTGGCAACATCCTACACAGAGAAATATCAGATCCCAGCTAGGAGCCAAAGGGAGGTATCAATATGAAGGAGGGGATAGCTAACCTTTTGTGTCACTGGGTTCAGCCTAAGATATTTCATGATGACACAATGGCTACCATCCCTTTTTATACAAGCAGATTTGGAGATGCCCAATGTCTTTGCAATGGTAAAAGAAACTCTGAGGTTTACAACTCCCATAAGTTTAATGGTGACTTGGGCCACTTTCTATTTTTTCTCTTCTGGTAGGGGTACAAGTGTATGAATGAAGCTTCTTTATATCTACAGTGAGCACAATCCCGGCGATTTTGCTAAAATTTAATAAGGATATGGAGAGTAGGTCAAAATGTTCGTTTAAGAGCTCAGCAACCTTCTTTCTTTGTTCTGAGGATAGGTTCCCCCTTTGGAGGTGGTGACTATAGCTATAGTGTAAGGCTCTTTTAAACCAAAGTCACAGAGGCTTTCAAACCCATAAGCGCAAATGATATTGTTGATTTGTACCAAGAATAGATAAGCGATTGGGGTATTTGTGGCCAATGGTATGGGACTTTGGAGTCAGGCTAGCCAGCAATACAGAGATGAACCAGAATATGTGGGGCAAAAATACCCAGGAAGGTTAAGACCTCTTTTGCAGACATATGTTCAGCTTCACGGATTTCCAAAAGGCTCCAGGTGGTATACTCTATGAATCTATATGTCCAAATAGTCTGTGACCCCAGTGGTGTCAAACAATTGCCAACTCAGCTGCATGAATAGAATGTCTTGGGCGAGAATCGTCCCAATTTATCAAATACTATCAGCCAATTAAAAGTCTGATCTTTTGATAATAATATCTCAGATGAAAATAATATCAATATTGGCCAAAATACCCTGGTCAATTGTTTGTGGATCCCCACAAATTGGGGTAATACTTTATTAGAAAACACAGAAAAATAACACTAATTTGGGCAATCAGATTGCACCAACAATGCGGAGAAATCAAGGGATCCCTTCAGAGGTCCC
>JAKSZP010003213.1:0-55224 GCA_022478985.1 Massospora cicadina
TTACAATTTACCCAACCAAAGTTGGAGGCACTTTCATATAGTTTAGAGAGATAGTTATGAAGCTGCTGGATGAGGCTAAATTGTCTTTTGATCTCAAAGTATTTTAGTCTAAGAGCTGCAACTGGTGGTGGAAAGAAGGGTGGAAAAATAGGCGGATGTATGACTTGGTTTTGGAAAACCACACTGGTATGCTTGGGAGGGCAGCTGTAGTGTATAAGTGCATTAGTTCAAGTCAACATGGGTGGAACGACTCCAATTAGTTTGTCCTCCAGATTTTAGAATCCCATAAAATAAAGCCTCCATAGTCTGAGCTACGTTAGCTGATTGTAACTGATAGATTGTGACATCAGGGGCTGGAAATATAAAGTCAATAGCGCTGTAAATTATATATATCTCACGTTTAGAGTAGGTATTTCTTGTTAGTTAAATTGGACTCATCTTGTCACATTCATGTTTTCCTACCTTTAGGGGAAGTTTGTCTTGGCTGGAACTATTTATCTTCAGGAAGGTACATTTCATTTAATAGCAATATAAGGTAAACCTGGCAGAAAACACCAGTTTGTAGAAATTCTGGAAATTATTGACCAGTTTCTTAAAAGTCTAAACTATAAATAATCATATTAGCATCAAAAAGGATTCTTACTGAAATGATTTTTCATTAGAGAATATGAACTTTGGAAACAATTAAGACCATATAATAAAAAGCCAAATGTGTTCATCTACTTAAATTAGAGGATATCTATAATCTAAAAAGGGGCGCACTATCAGTGAGGATATCAGTTGTAGAATTAACAATATCTTCCCTAATTCTCAAGGGAGCCTTATCTTAGGTCATGAAAGGATGGGACCCTTTGCGCTCTTTAAGAGAAATTTAGGTTTGATTTGACCTTTGTATCTTTAGGGACAATGGCCAATCAAAAGATTCACAAGGAGATAGTATATATCAATTAATGGCAGACTTGTCCAAGGGTTAATTCACGTCTTAACTGGATCAAATAAGTCTTTTATGACAGCATTATAATTTAGGCTAATTTTATAAGATTATGGGGTTGTTTACCTTTTCTTACCTATAATACTCTTTTTTCTCCAAGGTAAAGCCCATTCACATATGTTAGAGATCCCATTTGGCAGTCGTTATTATAAAATTTATATATTACATTTTTATTAGTTATATGAGGTTGAATTTGGGTAAGAGATTAAATCCTGGAACCCAATGAAGGCATTGCACATTTAAACAAATGAGTATAGAGTTGTGAAAACCTGTGGGCTCCATAACCTAAGGGTCAGTTAAGCCTACTAGTGAAGAAATCTTTATAAGGTTGCATGGTTTTAAGCCCAATAAAGTAGCTGAATGAGTGACCAGAGGTCATATTGTGCATCTATTAGATCCCCTAGAACTTGAACCATATTTTTTATAATTTTGGAACACTAATACTTTTTCTTATCACTTTTTACCTGCCAGGTGACAGAGGCTGATGCAGCGTGAATACTAATACACCTCAAACTTTTGGGGATTTAAATGTGATTAACTCAATTTGTGAGCAATAATTCAAAATGCCCAAACTTGGTATGATAAAACTTACTTTTATTTTACTGTTTAAACTTTCATTTATGGGGGTTTTATGCTCATTTAGTATGCCATATGAATGTTGCAACTCTTTTTTGTTTAGATTAGCATATTTTAAATGGTGTATAGGCTTTTGGGAAGCTTATCCATTACACAGAGATTAAAAAGTTTGAAAAATAAAAATGATATTACTTTGTAAATTAAGTATAAAAAGATTTATTATTTAGGAAATTTAATAAGGATCTTCGGCAAGCAGAACTTACAAGGATTAGTTTTTGCTATTTTGACAGTGTAAATGACTGATTGTTTACAAAAAATTTTAATAATCTATACATACAGAATGCTAGACAAAGTGGGGATGTGAGTAGGCTTTTTATAATAAAATGGGAAGTAGTCATCGTCTGAATTATTGCCATTTTATTATAAAAAGCCTTACAATCTAGCTTATAAGATAATCAGATTTGTATAAGCCATCTTTAGACAATGGATTATCTGTAATTATATATGGCTAAAATTTCCCCATTTGAAAAGAGAATTGTCTGTAACTCCCTGGTTGCTAAAAGGTAATGTGGGATCCAACCCAGATCACCTGGAAATTTAATAATAAAAACAAAGATAGCAAGCCACAGAGGACGGTGTCCACACTTTGTGGCATAGATGTAGGGAAATCAATGTCACAAATCTTGCCAAGTTAAGTTCAAAAAGATAACAATTGACCATACTTTAGAGGGGAGTTAACTACCAGTTGATAGTCATGGTTTAGTCCTTGTGGAGCTCAATCAAGAGTATTTCAAACATAACCAAATGAGGAATTAAAGAAGCATTTAATTTGACATTATGCTTTTATTTCTCGCAAGCATCACTTTTGTTTACTAGTGATTAATTGGTTCAACCAATCACATCTTGTATTAATAGTGCCGTCCAATCAGGGGATGAGAAAGCAAGTGAATTCACTGATCTCACACACCTATGCAGCATTTATGAAAGGAAACAACATAGACCAGAAGGCCCAGCTGCTCAACTTTAATCATAGTGCAAAAAAGGAACCATATGTCCCAAACAGTGACTATCTCAAGATGGTCCAGGATTTTCACTGAAATGGCAACATCAGCCATGCATTTCCTAAGTCCTCACGTGAATTAGGTGTGCTCATTAACTTTGGCGTTGAATAATCTCTACTATATGAAGCAGTTTGTCAGGTTATCCCAGGACGTTTCCCAAAAGCTGTAAGTTTGAATGAAAATTCAAAATGGGAACCTTAGACCTTGTCTTTGCTACTGCTGAGATAGCGTACGCTGCCATAACTGCGCCGTTTGTGGTCACTTACACTAAGCTGAGAGTAGGCAAGGAGCCTGAGCAAATTACAGCCAATATCCCAATTTCATGCACTCATTTTTGAGATGATGAAAACTTGTTTGTGGACTAGAAGGACTCCCAACCACTGAAAAGTGGGGCTACCTGGAGGTAGCACTAACAAGTGGCTTGAGCACATATGGATAGCTAGTCTATTTTGAAATGGAGAAAAACCGCCTCTTGCCAACCTGGCTGCAGACAAGGCTGTAGCGATGATACACAAAGCATGGACGCTGAGGGTGACATCAACACAATCCCATGAAAAGCGTACATCTTAGACCCAAAGAAGAACCAGTCTCGCTCTTTCTCAGTCCGTCCAAAAAAGATTCGCCCATATGCACGAGCTGCAACAAAGTAGGGCATAAAACTAATGCCTGTCCAGCTACATGGGAGGGAAGAAAGTTAAAGATTGTGAAGAAAGCCTGAAGGAAATAGATCAAAGGGACGCATTAACAGCCCGCCTCTGGGATCATAGGCTAACTATGAGGTGGTACAATCAGTCTCCCCTGAGCAACGTAAAGAATCGAAGATGGCCAGAAAGGCGGCGGAGAAGGCCAAGCAGAAGAAGCAAAATAGGAGAGGGAAGCAGAAGCTTGAAAGGAAGCGGCCACGCGCAAAAATAAGCAACAACATAAGAACTACTCTAGTAGACCTCTCCTAAGACAGCTAAGCAGCCGCAAGATAATGAGCAGTGGGCATTTCAATTAGAAATGGACAATGCACACTTCTTAACTGTACACAATGGAGCCAACCCATTTAAGTACAAGTCAACAAGACCGTTCCACAAGCCAACAGTTTCTCAACCCTCAACGGGATGGAGGATAACAGTGCTCACTGTAGGGAGAACCTAAATCAGAACTCTGGGCCACCTTGAATGGCAATCAAATGCACCACCATCCCGAACCATTTATGAGGGTCCTATGTCTAGGTATAAATACAAGCAAGCCACCTCAGCTGCACAGGGTCAATAAGACTCTATGCAGTCATAGCATGCGTGCTGGGCTTGCTAACAATTGGAACTTTTAACGTAGCAGGACTCTTATTCACTAAATTTCTGGATAAGAAACAAGCGCTTCTGCTAAACCAACCTGTGGACGTACTTGTCTTGCAGGAGTACAGGTGCACCACTGGAAAGGAGAAAGAGTGGTCCAGGCTCTTTCTCTCTTTGTGAACATTCTGGACCAGCTTTTGTGGATTTTTAGTCAAAGCATCAGCTACCATCACAATTACCAACTACTACTCTCATTTGGAAGAAAGGGCTCTAGTTCTGACCTTCATATGGGGAACCAATCATATAAGGCCGCATCAGTATATTCCCTGTTGAAGCGTACAAGAGGGAAGAGTTTCTAAGCAACCTAATCGACTTATACTTCCAGAGGAAACGATTTACCTATGGTACTTCAATTGCTGGCTGGACGGAACTTGTGGAAGATGGCCAATGTCACAAACCCACCAATAGGATCAATCCAATTAAAGCAATTAATGACAACAAAAGGCCTTCCAAATGTTAAACCATACTCAGAATTATATTTCTCAAATCTGACGCGGCCAAATAATATAAGTAATCAACTAATCAGCGCCACTAGACTGGATTGGATACTCATACGCGTGTCATTTAAAATCACAAGCTGAAGATTTTGCAACAATCAATCTATACCTATCAGATCATAGAATGGTAAAAAATATGATCCAATCAAAGGAAGAACTACTAAGAACTACCGCTGGAAAAGGATGCTTCTAAAGAACGTGAACTAGGTCCAAGTAGAAGATCTGCCAAAGATACATACAGGAGAACTAGCCAGTGTACTGACTCTGAAACCTTATGGCATCAGTGGCAAATGTTAAAAAAGGAAATTCTATCCGCCCCAGACCATGCAACCTCCCGCCGCACAAGAAGAAATAGAAGAAGCTTCTAAATCTCAGAGAATATTAAACCATCTGAAAAGATACACACCTAATATTGGCTACTCACCACAGTGGGCTAGAGATTGGGTGAAACAGACACTAATCGTCAAGAAGCATAAACAAATCCAAATGCACCTGGAGGCCCTCCAAGCAGGGGCCAGATGGGCCGTTCAGGGGGATCAACCATTCAAGTTTTTCTATCAGACTTACAAAACAAGGTCCAAAAATGCCAGTCTCACCGAACTCCAAACATGCAAAGGCCAAACCATTAGCAACCCATAAGAGGTATTATCCATCACCCACTCCTACTACTCAGAACGCTATAAGGCAGCCCCAACAGAGGGAGCTGCTAAGAACTACTTCATCAATGCTGTCCCCAAACACACTGGGCAATTAGCCAACCTTGTTGACCCCATAATGAAGGATGTGCTAGCACAGGTTCTACGGAGGCTCCCTACCAACAAGTCACCAAAACCAGATGGCATCCCCTATGAGTACTACAAAGCACACTATGAAGTAATAAAGAAGCCATGTTATCTCTCTTTAACTCAAGTCTGTAATAGGGGAGGGTGATCCCAGGTGGCGCAGAAGCCTATAACATAGTGCTCCACAAAAAAGAGGACTGTCCCAAATTTGAACAACTGGCGCCCAATATCTCTAATCAACGCGGCTATTAAGTTAATGGGAAAAGTTTATGGCTAAGCGTCTCTTAGAAAAAAATTAAGGAGTGCAGTTCCCCACAACATCATGGTTTCACTCCAGGGAAAAGCATCTGGGACAACATCCACCAAGTAACAAAAACATTTGGAGGAGCATCCAAGGGCACGCTCTGCTTTCTAGACCAAGCCAAGGCATATGACAGAGTATACTGGTAATACTTGGCGGCAATACTTCACAAATAGGGCTTTCAAAAACCCTTTATATCATGGATAGCAAACCATCAGCTACCGTACACCTTCTCAACCTTGGTTCAGCATTTATTTCACCTCTGGTCACACCAGAAAGAGGCCTCTGTCAAGGGGACACACTTAGCCCTATCCTATACAACCTCACAATTGACACCCTCCTACATGCAATGGAGAAATAGTTAGCTGGTATAGAGTGCAAGGTGCAAAAAGCACTTAATGTTTTGGCGTTTGCAGATGACTGTGTGGTAGGGGTCTTCTCCAAGGCGGATTCAGGTAAGGTAAAGGAGAGGATCAGCCTATATGAAAAAGCCTCCCAAGCCAAACTCAATAAAACTAATCATAAGCCTTGGTGCTATCAAATTCTAAGCGCCTAAGCCCTAAAAATAAGAGGACAATAAAAAATTTACAAACACAATCAAAGTGAAGAAGTGTAAGATAACCAGCTTGATCCCACCACCCTTTCAGATGCTGTAAAAATTTAATTTGTCTGGTTATTATTGGCCAATAACCCGTTATAAACTTATTACTTTCACAGGTTCAGTTCTTTTGCAATTCTTCTGAGTTGTATTGTTGTTGATATAATTGGTTGATAATAGTATGACAACTAATATCTGTAGTTGAATGGAATTCTTAGATCTCAACCCAACACTCAGTCAGTATACTCACTCAAATTACTTGAGATGTCTCAAAATAGGGATTCATTCCCTCATACTGTACAACTTAATATTCTCTGAGATTCCCTAGTGACAGTTTCTCTGGTTCAACACAAATTCAGCAGCAATCCCTACTTGCTTCTGCTTCTTCTCTGGATCCCCGCTCAGATCCTTACTCTTTTCCTCAAAGAGTCTCCCAATTATTGCACACAGCAATAATATCCTTTAGAAAGAATAGAACAATTGAAAGCTGATTAAGTTTACTACTAAACTATATACTGGATAAAATCTATAGATTTCAAACTATAGAACTATATAACTCTTTTTATTATAAGTAAATTCTAGGGAATTTATAGTGGGAATTGGTCATCTACGCTCAGTTGACACCTTTTCAATGAAACGGAAGCCGTTGCCATTGAATCACCCTTCCTCATCTCAGTAGCGATGGTCTTCCTCATCCTGGCTAGCATTCCATCATTGGACATCCTTGAGACCTAAAATGGAAAGAGTCTGAAAACGTGTCCCTAACGTTTTCCTCTCAATCCAAGCAAACCATATTTGGCTAACAACCTGCTTAGGTAATGGGACTTGTTACTATTAAGGCAGGTCACAAAATAATTGATTTTTTTGCTAGTTGCAGGCAGCATCACTCGCCTCACAACTTAGTACTTACATTCCCAATCAGTTGGTGATGAAACCCAACCAATCCCAATTGGTACACCTGATAGTTAATCACTATCAGATGCCCCTATTTTGTTGAAAACTCCACCTGACGAGATCTTAAGCATTTGTCCAGATTGATCACTGATAGATCTGACCAGGCGAATATCCTAAAAATTCCCAAACATAGTTACTCTGAAATCAGGGTCAACAAATTTCCAATTCACCTCACATTAGGGAATTATCCCCTAGCGATTCCTGGTAATCTAAAAGCTGGGAATATAGGCAAAAATTTCAACAGATGCCTTGCCCAAAAAACAAATCAAAAACCTAGAGATCCCCATCACAAATTCAGGTATAGCAACTCATGAGGTGAAAGAGAAGATACTCCAGGATAACCAAAGGACAGTGTCAAGGTGGAAGTTAAGTATGACATCTCTGGCTGGAAACTGCCACCTTTCCAATCTTATGCTCTTACCAAAAATTTGGCACCCCACAAATGCTATTGCCTTCAGCATTTTTTTAAAAAACTCACATCAATTATACAACCTTGGTTCTGGGTCTCATGCTCCCCCAGCTAGGATCACCACACTAAGGAGGCCAACTTCTGAAGGCGGGATGGAGCTAATTGATCCTGAACGCAGTGCTACAAACATATTCATGAAATTGATCAGTGCTGCGACCTTGCAGGAAGGGAATCTGCCTCAATAGGCATCTGCAGCAAGGACCCAAAATAGCCAGAAATCTGGCCCTCAGGATCCCAGGATCTCTGACAACCCTATTTAACTACCTAGGTTCATGCCCAGGGTTAGTAGGGCCATGGGACGCGACTCCAGAGGCCAAGGTAATGCTATGTTATTTTAAAATACTAAAAATCACACCAAGGATCAAGCTTAAAACCCAAGAAATGCATCATGAGCAAAAATAGAAAACTCTAAAACTTAATCAGCATCCGGTGCCACCAATCAATGCAAATTCTGAGGGCCCATGCATCCAGCCAATCCCAGCGTTGGATTTCTGGGGAATAATACACTCACCCATTTTTTATAATAGCACCTGGAAAATATTGAGCAAGCCCCTACTCTACCCTAAGATTACAACCCTGCATTGGAGAGTTGCTAAACGCCTGTTTAATACAGGGGAACGCTCAAATGCCATGCACAGGCAGTTCACAGTGTGCAACGAAAAAGATTTGCTGCACCACATGTATGTTTTGTGTACAACAGTGGTAAGAGTCTGGGAGTAAGAGGTGCGCTTAGCACAGCTATGAACCATGAATCCAAACCATCCATCCAAAGACTAGCTCTTCCAATCTGGGTCAATGCATAAAGACCTTGATTGCAACAAGATGATTTTTGCTCTAGCGTTATGGGCGATCCATAGCAACTGGGTCGTTGCCACTGAAAGCCCCCAAGGGTCTGACCCAGCTAGGGCCATTAATAACTTTCGCTTTTGTCTGACCCAGCTAGGGCCATTAATAACTTTCGCTTTTGTCTGACCAAAAAATTGGCTACTGGCTGTTTGGGGATGCCATTCTATCAAAACAGCATGCGCAAGTAGCGTCATTGGCCATCTCACACATATTGAAATTTCTGTGGTGCACCAAACATGTTTATATGAAAGCTATTTACCCATGGTAACTAAGGTCCCCCCAAAAGTGACCCACAGCAAGGCATGATGCCAAGGTTGTGCAATTAACACCAAACCACTTTATTTGCTACTAACTTTAAAAGGTCTAAATACTTGTCCATCCCATTCTTCAAGGGCATCATCTCTGGTTGCTAACTCCCAAATAAAAATTAAGATTAAAAAATTAGTTTGCCATTATATAATATCTTAGACTCTTAGATAACTTCACAACTGACCACAGCTAGGCCAAACCAGAAACTTATAGTTTATAAACATACTAGTTTTTATTATTCTGCAAAGTAGATCACCAGAGAAGTTAGTCTAGCAAATTTATTTAAGAAAAATTGGGGCTAGGCCACAATTGTTTGCATCAGTGCTAAGCAATTTCCAAATAAGAAACCAGACTACATTTAAAGGTATTTGTCACAGTCCGTTCAATAAGATGTCATGCCAAATTATTAAAAAGAAATGCCCACGAGCAAGTCAAGGTGATAGTTGTGTAAGCCAACTGTCAAAAAGTTGGTATGAATGCCTGATGAGCATAATTGGTTCAGTGAATTATATTCTAATCTCCAAAGGGGGTTCAAACTTGAGTAGTCAATTTGGCAAATAGAGTGAATTCCACTGGAGCCTCAATGATGAGTTAAAATCAGAAAAGTTCAGCCAAATGATTAATAGCTAGGCAGAAGGTTTGGAATTGATCCATGCAATGAATATATGGGTGGGATGAGAAGACAAGAAGGGAGATCTTTTGAAGAGGAAAATGAAGATAGTGAGCACTGAGTGAAAAGTATAGTTAGCAGTAAGAGCTGCATATATATTATAAGTAAAATAAAGTGTTGTTGTTGAAGCAATTGCTTTGTGTTTGTAATATAATTGTTAGGTTTATTTTGGGACTGACAATCTCCAAATGTCCGTCCATTGTTTAGTGGGATAAACCCTGCGCAACCCCTTTGGCGTTCTCTATTATATCACCAAAGTTTTAACAGTGGTGCCCATTACAGGGGCCATAGATCAACATGTTAAAATTCTTATATTCGCCAAGTAATGGCACAACTGGCTCAACTTGAGGGGATACCACCCCAATTATTGAGCTATCTAATATGTGAAACTAAAGCTCATCCTGAATACACCTCTTTAGACGCAAAAAATGCTTTTTCAAGAAAACAAGGGTATAACGGACCAGCTTGACAAATCCTTCCACCAACTGCACCTGATTTGGGGCCAAGTCAGCCAACTTGCCAATTACTTGATGGTAGTATTTGGCAGATACACTTTGCAGAGCACAAATTGAATAGTGATTCTAGGGCAAAGGAAGTTTGCATCGATAATCTGCCTCCATTTAATAAAGATGGGAATATCCATAGCTTCTTTAAACAATTTTGAGTTTGCGGTAGAAGGAGCCTCAGATTGGCATAAAGCTAAATTGTTAATATCCGCCTTGGATGTTGGGAGTGCAAACCAAGTCATCTGCTATCTTCCAAGTAGCTCCATTACATATCAAGAAGTGAAGAATTCTGTGTTTCATGTTTGGAGATACTGCAAAGATGTCATAGCGGAAGGCTGAGTTCTTAATCTTTGGGTTCCGCGTAATGAGACCCTCACTGCGTTTGGTGATTAATTTATGATGGAAGCCCACATGTAGCTTGGGGTGGGGACTTTATCCAAATCTTATGTGTGCATTTTAATGACCTCTGCGGTGAAGCCATACTGCGAGCTGTACAACATTATGACTTCTTTTGAAGGATGACGTGCCCCTAATCAAAGTTGTTCAGTTTCTGCGCCGTCTACCTTTCACATTTAGTGCTCCCAAAGTGGAACAAAAAGCCCCTGCAATCATTACCAAATTTTTGTCAGGAAATAGACAACAACAATTTGGTTATCATCTGTTGGATACTATGTGGGCACTCAATCCTTTTGCAATACTATTACGCCCTTGGTATGATCACTCAGCTCGTCCTTGGTCAAATTATAATCCCTCAGTTAACTTCCAACCTGGGTTTTCAGGGGTACTTCAGATACATGAGCCATATACTAATGCCTTCTTCTCTTACAGCTGAAGAGGACATTATGCGACTAACTGTCCTGGCAACCCGCATGTCCATGCAGTACCACTGGTTCTGACTAAACAGGTAAAAGTTTGAGTAAAGAAGATATGGGATTTTCTACCTCTGCTGAGTCAATTTTTAGTCATAACTGTTAATTCTAATGAGTCACTTTATGTCAGGCATGAGACCCACCCTGACGATTTATTATACCAAAAAAGCTTCAGTGATATCTCTGATTTCCCTTTGAAGGGAGATAAGAAGAATACAGATTTGGAGTTCTGCCAAGAGGTACCAAAACCATACGCCTAGAAAATCCTTGAGTAAAACATTGCAGATGAAGCCAGCCCCTCCACAAATGTGGCTGCATTAGAGGGTGTGAATGCTGCAATTTCAGTAGAGGAAATTGTTCAAGAGTATCCTCATGTTGACGCTGGTAATATCACTTTTTTCAATAATAAAAAGCCCATGGATGTGCATGTGTTAAACTCCAACAGTGCTTCTTATTTGGAGTGTACCAATGTGATATATTTGTAGTGTATACCAAAATTCGAGTGATTATAGATACTAGCGCTCCCAGCAATATAGTATCCACTCAGCTAGTGGATAAGCTTCCACTGAATCCTGATGTGGAACATCGAGTAGTGTATGGGACCGCTGGGGCACAAAGCACTGTGTTGGAGGGCACATACAGCACATTGCCATTGAGGTTTGGGTTGGTTCGCATCTTCTCCAGCTGTGGGTTTCCTATCAATATTTATGACATGCTGATTGGGGCCACATTCATGCGGCAATTTGGGGTGGTGGTCAATATGATGGAGGAAACCTTTGAGATTTTGGGGCAACAATTCCCCATCTATTTTACCTCCAGTGGAGTCCCAAAAGACCACATTCTCTCTAGTCAAATTAATCTTGCATATAGTGAAGGCGTAATTCCTGTTTGCTATTGGCAGATGAAGCGGAGGGCCATATGTCACCCTATCCAGATTTATAAGTGAAATGGAATTCCGCTAAGGGCTGCAATCACCTTAAGTATATAATATGGGCATCAGGCTATAGTAGGGATGGAGCTTGAAATAGACGTCCCCACAGGTCTATATGGTGAAATTATGAGGCCCTATCAACAATCGCGGCTTGAACCTTATGTGGCTCCTGGACTGCTGTTACATGGGCATGGAGAAGTGAAGGTCACATTAGCAAACCTACAGAAGGAGCCTATGGTGGTTCAAAGACACCAATTGATGGCTTTTCTGAATCTGACTCCAATTGATACGATTCACCATATACATGACTTTGGTTCTTGGGAGGACCTCATTCTACCTGCAAAAACCTCATCCAACGTAAGGACTGTGGTTATGTGTTAGGACCCTGATTGGGCTGCCAGATTAACAGATAGATAGGGTGATGGCCCTTTTTGAAAAATACTGAGACATTTTTGCATCCAACGATCAAAATTTGGGATGTGCTCATGAGGTAGTGCATTGGTTGGACACGGGAGACCACCCTCCCATTTGATCATGGTCTATCCATCGCTCAAAAACTGCAGAAGAGATTGTATTTTAGGTTTTTATATATTGATCAAATAGGGAATGTTAGAGCCATCAAAGAGTCCCTGGGCGTCACCAGAGCTGATTGTTAACAAGAAGGATGTCACTAATTGAGTAGTAATTGACCACAGGAAGCTTAAAAGCATCGCAAGAAAAGATTCATATCTGCTCCCATGAATCAATGACGCTCTTGATCGTCTGGGTGGTGCCAACTATTTCTCGGTTATGGACTTGATATTGGATACTAAAAATTGAGCTTATATTGGCAGAACGAGAGAAATGTGCTATTATCACCTCAAAGGGGTTGTTCCAACCCACACATACACCACAAGTATTATGCAACACCCCAGCTACGTTCCAGCGGGAAATGGACACCATCCTGGGTGATTTTTGGCTGTCTTGCATTATAGTCTACCTTGGTTATATCAACATGTTCTTGCGGATGTTTACAGAGCATTTAGACCATTTGGATCAAGTGTTCCGCTAACTTGCCAAAGTTAACATAAAGATCAAACCTCAAAAGTGCCGCTTTTTTAAGGAGCATTTGGAATATCTTGGGTTTGTATGGACTCCAAAGGGCTTAGACATCAGCTGGCAAAGGTTAAAGCTATATGTAAGATGACCCAGCCAGGCAACAATAGGGATATACGGGACTTTTAGGGATAGTTGGATACTACTGAGGGTTCATCCCTAACTTCAGCTGTAATGGGGCTCCAGATTTCGAGTTATCAAAGAAGAACGCCACTTTTGATTGGACTGAGCATTGACAAAATGCTTTTGATGTGTTATGGAGTGCATTAGCTAGCGCGCCAGTCTTGCAATACCCTAATTTCGAGAAGGAATCTATTGTGAAAATGGACGCGTCTCTTTCCGCCATAGGGGTGGTATTATCCCAAAAGGATGATGATGGCGTGGAGCACCCTGTTGCATATTGTAGTTGAAGCTTAAACTACCACAAACGAAATTATAATGTGACTGAGTGGGAGTGCTTAGCTGCGATTTATACATATAAACAATTCTGAGTATACCTTAATGGAGTAAAATTCAAGGTCGTGATGGATCATGCATTGTTGCGTTGGTTACAGAACCTTTGTAAACCTGAAGGGCGCCTTGCTAGATGGGCCCTCAAGCTGCAAGCTTACAATTTTGAAATATTACATTGCCCTGGCACAAAGCACCAAAATGCTGACTGCTTATCTCAGCTACCAATAATTTTAGTAATGGAAGATTTGAGTGACTTGCTGTATGAGAAAATGGTCAGAAGTCAATATGCAGACGAACTTCCGCAAGTTATTTGTGCACTAGATGGGATGATAGCTGATAAGGTCTGGAAATTGGGGGAGCTATATAAGCAGCTAGTAACAATACGCTGAGTTTCCCAAAACCCTCCGCTTGACCAGACATTATTTTGAGCGTGAACAAGGCGGTGGGCCATGGAGGGTAGCGCAAGATGTTAGAATTCTTACTGCCTCAATATTACTGGGAAATAATGCACTTTGATGTGTTAGAGACAATTTCCTGCTGCAACCAGTGGCAGGTGAAAAAGGCATTTTGACAGAAGACCTTTTATCAGCTGGTAAAACCTCATTTTGCCTGGCACAAGGTATCCATTGATGTCGTTGGGCTTTTGCTGACAGGAGCAAACCAGTCTAAGTATATCCTGGTGGCAATTGACCACTTGACCAGGTGGGTCGAGGCATGGGAAATATGGGATCTGGGGCGGTTACTGTGGCTAAATTCGTTATGGAATGTATAATTCAACGTTACGTCTGCCCTCAGGTTATTCTTAATGACAATGGAATTACTTCACCTCCCACATCCTACCCAAGCTCAACGAAATGATGGCCATCCTCAGGGCTCTAATAACCCCATATCACCCCAAATCCAATGGAATGGTCAAATGGGTTAACGGGACCCTGATGAACATACTTTGGAAGTTGGTAACAGATAGACCCCATGATTGGAGTACCCTCCTTTCCGCTGCCGTTTTCGCCTACAATATTAGCTACCACTTAGCGACGGGGAAGAGCCCCTTCCAGTTGCTTTATGGGTGGCACT
This sequence comes from Massospora cicadina, assembly GCA_022478985.1. Taxonomy (NCBI): domain Eukaryota; kingdom Fungi; phylum Entomophthoromycota; class Entomophthoromycetes; order Entomophthorales; family Entomophthoraceae; genus Massospora; species Massospora cicadina. The sequence goes on from JAKSZP010003213.1 coordinate 14,326, forward strand.
CTGCCCTGACCAAACTCCTTTATGCCCGTGTAGAAGATATGGGGGTGGACCCACATCGCTATCTAACAAACCTGATGAGTATCTAAACAAGCTGCAAATGGAAGCATACTACTTTAGTTTGGCTAAGAAAATCAATAACAAGGCTTTTGATCAGGTATGGCATAGCAGGATTGGGAAAATAAAAGGAGAGCTGGTATTATTTCATGATCAGCATGGGTTTAGGCGGAAGCACAAACTAGCTAATATATGGATTGGACCTTTCAAAATAATAGAGAAAACTGGGGTGGATGCCTATGATATCAAGGACCCAACAAGTGGCTGGATCATCAACTGAGTGCATGCTAAGTTCCTTTAGGCATATAAACAACAATATGGACTTATCATCCAGTCAGGGGGTAATGTTAAGAAATTGGTATGACTGGCCAATAAGCATATTTAGTTCAGCGGATTGTATTTTAATCTCTGAAGGGGGATTCAAACTTGAGTAGTCAATTTGGCAAATAGAGTGAATTCTGCTGGAGCCTTAATAATGAGGCGAAATTAGATAAGCTCCACTGAATGATCAATGGCTAAGAAGAAGTGTCGTAATTAATCCAAGTAACAAAGATATGAGTGGGATGAGAAGACAAGAAAGGGAATCTTTTAGAGGAAAACGAGGAGAGTGAGTACTGAGGGAAGAAGTAGAGTTAGCAGTAAGAGCTGCATATATATTATAAGTAAAATAAAGTGTTGTTGTTGAAGCAATTGCTTTGTGTTTGTAATATAATCATTAGGTTTATTTTGGGACCAACGATCTCCATAACGTCCATCCATTGTTTTATGAAATTGACCCTGTGCAACCTATTTGGTGTATCTCCAATATATCGCCAAAGTTTTAACACCAATAAGTAGGGTACAATCACACATAAGATTTGATGGATTAATAGAGTGCTATTTATGGAAAGGCATATAAACAACTGAGGAGTGCTTGATCCAATGTTCAAACTAAATCCAGCACTGCAGCATCCATGACCTCTGTTGCAAAATTGACCGTAGGCTCTGCTAGTGTGCCAGGCCAACCAGTATTGAGACTGGTTGGCGTTTTGCATTTCGCCTTAATAGGCGTACCAACCCCTTAGGAGTCTGCGTCCAACCAATAACACATCAGAACAACATCTTCACCTTAGCCCCAGGGCCCATGGTGTGCCCCAGAGAGTCCTGCCCCCATCCTGGTTGGCTGAGGAACTCCCATGTTGCCCCACCATCCTGACCCTTCGCCAACCTATCTAGGCATGCCCTGGAAAGTCCTACCCCCATCCTGGGCGGCCTTGGCACTCCCATGCTGCACCCTGCAGGGTCAACGGCCAGTTGGTAATGTTGTTGGTGGCCAGTTGGTCAGGTTCCTTCCTGTTCCTCATAAGGCTGAGGTATTGAAGCTGGCGGTGTCAGCCACTTCAGGCACATCACCTCACATCAACATCAGGGATCTCTTATCCCACTCCTAACCACTTTAGTGGCTCTTGCTACTTCAAATAAATAGGAAAGTGGGCGAAAGAAAGATCTTTATTTGGAGGGAAGAATGACTATTTATACAATAGGCTACTTCACCTATATAACCCCTCAGCCATCCAAGCTGGCATTCTATAAATCCTCAGTCATCTATGTCAATGATTCCCTCCCAATCCGCTTGTCTATTCACCAAATTCTAGATTAGTTAATCTATCCTTGTCATGAGTTGCCAGTTAATCATATATAATTTATTATATAAATAAAACATTGAGCATCCTTGGAATGAGTTGTTGGTGCTCTGAATTTAGCAGCGGAACCATATTCAAATGATTGGTAATGGATTCATCGGCTTTCTTCTGTAAATTACCACAATGACCCTTGAATTGGCAATTCAGCAGCAAACGCAGATTACGCCAAACCTAAACCAAAATAATAAATATAAAATATAAAATAAAATAATATTTAACTAGGCGATTAGCTGGCAATTATGCCCAACTAATCAACACCTCTAGTTCTGATATTATCAGAAGGATCCATCTGGCTAATTTCACAACAAACTCATTTCCATGGGCAAAATTAAACAGACTGAAATGCAAAGAAAAAATTGGTTTATTTCATCTTAAGAAAAAGAAGCTAGAGAATTTTTGGAGGGAGAGCTGCTTATAAGAAAAATTCACTAGTCATAAATTCCTATGTTGATTAAGTATTTTGAAAAAAAATATATTTATAAAATTATTTAAGGACCAGATGCCAAAGATAAAAAATGAACTTTTTTATACAATCATTGCTTAATACCCTTTTATTGGCTTAGCAGTTTAATGTTATTACATCCAGGATCCAATGCTAGTATTGAAATGATCTATATTGGAAGCGTAGTATTGCTATTTTTTAGTTTGATATATCTGAAAGTTAATAAGTGTACTTTCCTTCATTGGTATTGACGCTGATTGTTTCACTTGTCTTATCAAATATAGGGTTAAAACCTAAATATCCTTATTTTTGTTATATGAGAGTAATGTTCTGACCAAGGAAATAATGAATTGTGACATCAACCCTCTAAGTAGATGCCCTTCTTGATGAGGAATGCCTTGATAATTTTATGGCAGTGGGTGCAGTCATCGGCTGATTGTAAGGTGGCTTCTTTAATAGGGTGTCCCAGCCATTTAACCAAGCAGAAGAGATTATATTAAGGACCTTAGTTTCAAAAATGTCCTTAACTTTGTATTATGCTTCACTAGGAGTTTTTAAACATATGTGGCTTGGTTTGTCTCAAAAAGGCCCTTCAAACTTTTATTAGGTAGGAGATATGAAAAATTGGATGAGCTCATGAACCTTTGGAGAATACCAGCTCATGAGCTATGTTAATGATTTGGCGCAGCACCTTGTGTGGCCCTATGGCAGGAGGACCCAACTTACAACACTCAACAAGAATGGAGTAGTGTTTGGCGTTCATGAGAGCCATGTCACCTCCTTTGTACATAGGCAGGTCAGAACTGTAATCGTCAGTCTTAGCTTTTTGCTTATGTAAAATTTTGTAAAGTAAGTCTTCAAAGCAAAAATACTTTACTGATTTTTTGTCACCAGAGTTTCTGCAGCAGGTACCACTCCATCAGGTTGTCCTACAACATATGTAAATGTAGACCATAATTAAAAAAATGGGGACATACCCATGGAAGAGTGATGTGATTGTTATAAGAAAATTGGTATATAGAGAGCCAAGAGGTCAAGGTGGTTCGCTGGATGGGGATGTAACATAAAAGATATTTCTCCAGAGTTTAGCTGCCCTTTTCTATCTGGTTATCCTACTGAAGATGGTAAGTGGAGGTATGGTAAGACTTGATACCTAGTTGGGTAAAAGGTGATTCTAAAAATGGAATATAAGTAGGGGTCCCAAAGCTAAAACAACTTCTTCAGGTAGGCCGTGGCTTAAGAAGATCTCTTTGATAAACATATCTGCTGTTTCAATTTAGGTTGATGCACAAATTGTAGGGGAAAATTCACCTCATTAGTGATTTAATCCATTATCAAAGTAATTGTTTAAATTCATTTAAAAATTGCAAACGGGTGATGTAATCCTGCTAGTAGAAGCCAAAGGCCTGGTAGAAATTTGGAGCAGCATCAACTTACCCTAATGATTGGAATGTAAGGGTTTGGATCCAGAACACATCAATCATCTTAAGAAATATTTCTACACTATTGCCAAAGCGGGCCGCTCTCTCAGAGGATGCTGGAATTAAGTTGAGCCACTGAAATTAATTTATTTGTTTGTTCACAGGATGCGCCTTTATGCGATTCAAAGGGTCTACTTCTTATACAACTGGTACCTTTTCATCATGGTTCCAAGCGTATCCACTAATGTTAAAGTCTTGCAATAAAACATATGGGTCTGCTCTTGAGCATACCTGAACTCTCTAAACCTCTGCAAACAGCATACAGGATAAGTCTGAACCTTTTTTAATATAACTATACTAGGCATTATTAGCAACAAATGAAATCAAAATAATAAAGGCAGATCCTGAGGAAGATGTTACTTCATTGATATTTTCATAAAATGTATATAAAATGTTTGGCAAATTTGGGTTGTTTATAAGGAACTGGATTAAAATGAATAAATTTTATTCAACCAAGGCAAGCTGACCAGGGGATGGGCATTACTGAGTATGTGTGGGAACAAAAAAAGGGGGGAAGCGAAGGTAGATTAAATTGGGCACCCCAGGGTACTCAGGTTACCCCTGTTGCCAGCGGGACTACCAGGTATGGGGGTTGGTGCGCTACTTTGAGGGGGTTTCCCCCACTATGGAGCAGGTGTGAAAGAAGGGGTCTGTGTGGAGGAACCAGAGTGGGAACCACGATTCTATGAGCGCCTGTTGCCTTGGCCTCATATATCCATAGAGCCAGGCTTGAAAGTGCTCCAATAAGTGGGCGTGGAACCTGTTGATAACCCCATGGATGGTTGGGACCGTGCCCTTGAACGCATCTAAGGCAATGGTGTGGATTGTCCACATTGCAATGGGTATCATTAGGGAGCGGAGGGTAGATGGGATTGGTGATTCAATCTAGAGCGCGATGAGGCTCTTTGATATCGAGAATTCCTGTTTGTTTTGGATCTTAAGCAGGCGTGCGACTTCCCGCCATATGGCTTTGGTTGGGGGGCATGTTTCTAGGAGGTGGTATAGGGAGCCCTCCCCTCCAAATACAGCGCAGGATGCATGGAGGGAATTGGAGCAGTCCGCCGTCATATAGGTCCTTCTCAGACAGCGCCAGGCGTTGGCTCTTACCCTCGGATGTAGGAGTGGGTGATTCGTCATTTTCCACACTTCCTTCTGTGTGGTTAAGTCGTAGGGAATGTCCAACACATCTAGGTATTTAATTCTAGCAGTGGTTGGGGTCATAGCAAGCATGTCTCTCTTGGGGTGGTTTTCTGGATTTCTTAATTTGAGGTGGAGGCTGAGTCGTCCCATTCCCTGCACAGTGCAAGTGTTCTCTACGGTCCACCCCATGTGGCGGATGGCTTGGAGAATGCGTTTAAGTGAGGGGGGGCTCCATGCGGGCCCATTGTGGTAGGGTGTTTAGTAAGGTATGATAATAGTCTGGGTGGGCTATGCAGGTTAGTTAATTTGAGCGCCTGTGCGAAGTTAGTCCTCGCTGCCTAGGACCAGTATTGTTGCAGGAGGTCTGGGGCAAGGACTTCCTTTTTCCAGGTACCCAGGATGCGGTTGGCGTTGCTCTCAAAATCTACTAGTCCCATGCCTCTTCATGAGCGTGGGCCAAAGAGTGTTTCCGTCCATATGGGAGGATGGGATCCGGGCCACAGCCAGCCCTGGATGAGCGCGCGGATTAAAGTTATAAAGGTGGGTGAGAAGGCTATCATGTGGGAAGGGTACCATAGTATTGGGAGGATGAGTGAGTTAGCAACTGCTACTAGCCCCGTTAATCCTGGAGATCTTCCCAAGAGGGAGGCGATGCGGTTGGATACCGCTGTAATAGGTTGCTTTCCATTGTCTCATTGGCATATCCCCCTGTTTTCAGCCATATCCCAAGGCGGCGGACAGGAGTGGTGGTGGGAGGTGATGCAAAGGGTAAGATAAGTAGGTTTTTCCTTCATATGGGGGTATGAGGTTCTGGTGATGTAGCCCAGTTGTTAGTGTACTTGCCTAAGAGAATGATTTCTGTTTTCCTTTTGTTGAGTGATGCATTGCTCACCATGGAGTAATCCTCTAGGGTGCGTTCCAGCTGTTGGGTATCATTTTTGTTAGCTATACCTGCCACGCAGTCATCCGCAAAGGCCAGTATCTTGACTGTTGGCTGGCCTTGTGCAGTTATGCCCATGAGGCGTGAGTCAGTTACGCGGAGGAGTGTATCAAAACTGAAATTATACAGCAGTGGGCTGAGGGGGTCCCCATGTTTGAGCCCTCTGTGTGGTGTGATCTTGTTAGTTAGGAAGCCAGGGCCGCATAAAGCCATGGTTGCAGATTATGTAAGGAGAATCGCCCAGTTTATGAATCTGGGTGGGAGTTTGAAAGCGTGTAGGCATTCTTTTAGGTATGGTCAACTAATGCGGTCATACGCCTTTTCCTGGTCTAAAAAGATCAGGGCTCCAGTTGCTTTGGATTGACATATGTTTGCAACAGGGTGTATGTTGTTCCAGATTGAGCGCCCTGGTATAAACCCAAACTGGTTGGGTGACAGGACGTTAAAGGCTATTGTGCCTAATCTGGCTGCTAAAATTTTTGTTAGAATTTTTGTATCAGTATTAGAAAGTGCAATTGGACGCCAGTTAACCAGGCCCAGTTTTTAACCCTTCTTATACAGGGTTATGACATATGATTCATGGCCACCAGGTAGGAGGCGTGTTTCCAGCAAGCACTGGTTCATAGACGCCAATAGGAGGGGGGAGATTCGTTAAAATATTTTTTGTAAAATTCGTAGGGTATCCCATCAGGCCCTGGGCATTTCCAACGTAGTGCACCGCGAATTGTATCTCAAAGCTCCTCCCATGTTATTAGATTTAGTATATTGTAGTCTGGCAGTGTGCTTTATATTCTGGCGGTATTTATAAATTCTGTGATTTTTGAGGGTCTGTCAGCATATTGCAGTATAATTCAGTGTAATAATAGTGTACTTCTGCCTTGACCTCCTCAGGGTCAGTTGCCACAGTGCCGTCAGTCTTGTGGATCTGTGTGCATGTGGGCTGGTTGCCTCGGGAGTGGAATTGGTGGAAGAAATATGTCAAACATGTTTCACCTTCCTTTATGAACTTACCTTTGTTCAATACTTTGATTCTGTGTTGGTGCTCAAATATGAGGGTGTTTAGGCGGGCGGATATTTCCGCCCATTTTCATCCCCAGTTGGGGCTGTAACTGGATCTCAGGATATCTATCTCAAGGTGGTCCAGTTCTGCCAAGGTATGCCTGATTGTGGCTGTGTCAGCGGTGTACTTATGTGATGCGAGATGTCAGGTTTTGTTGATTAGTTCCTTTTTGAAATTTGCCCAGGTTACAATGGGATCTGAAGTGAATGGGGCTGTGAATTCTGGGTTCATGGCCTCATGTTTAACCCTGTCAGATATTTCAGGTAATTTTATGTTTTCTGGGTGTAGCTTTCTCCAGGGTGACACCTGTAAGTGGGTTTGGGTTGGCGATAGCTGCACCAAAACAAGTCAGTGGTCAGAAAAATTGACTTTTTTGTTGAAAATTTGGAGATGCTTGATCAATGGGATTGTGGAACGAGGATGTGATCAATGCAGCTAATTGTTATGAGCACTCCCTCACGTATGTTGGGCCATGTCATGTGGGGAAGGAGTGGTGAGCCGGGGGGAGGGCATCCTGTAGGCTAAGGGGTGCCTTCATTGCGCGAGATTCAATGTGCCTCAGTGGGTATCCCCTGTGGTTAGGCCATCAGTCCGTGTAGGGGTTATCCCAGCAGTTAAAATTGCCCAACAGGATGGTATCCGGTGGGAGGGTGAGTGTTGGAACGGTTTTGAGAAATTGTTTTCTCTTGGCTGCAGTGCACGGTGCATAGATGCATGCTATTGAGATTGTTTCCTCTTGACATGTGATTGTTGCTACCAGGACGCGGCTGTGAAGGTATGATAAGGAGTTTGTAATTTTTAGTTTTTTGTTATTTCAGACAATCACCCCACAGTGAGATGTCCATACTGATTGCGATGGTGAGACCCTGGCTGACCAGGATCCTTCTTCCCCTTGTAGACAGTGGGTTTCTTGGATGGAGAAGATATCTACAAGGGGTTTTCGCAGGAAGTCCAGCTTTTTGGCTTGGGACATTTGAGCCCTGGTTTCCACGATGTTTAGAGTCCCTATTGACACTGAGGTGCCCGCGGCGCCTCAGGAGCGGTTGGGAAGGCCCTCTGGCCCTAACCCACCATGGCTCATTTTGGCCATGCTCCACGTCTGTATTCCAACTCTAAGTGACAATGTCAGTTCCCTTGATCTGACCCAATTTTTCATGGGAATTGCAGTTTTTGGAATCTGCGTTATCTTTTCCTGCATGTGTCTCATGATGGTTCAATGTGGGGTGCTGATTGGATTCTATGATTTTGGGGTTTAAGTTTAGAGAATTGTGCACCGCATTTTCGCCCATATTCCAGATGAATTGTTTCTCAAAGTGTGCATGATTGATGTTGCTTGGTGACTCAGTTGAGTTGCTGTGAAAATTTTCAACCTGGGCATATTGTTCTGATTGGTTGGCTTGGCGTATATCCAAAATGTCCTCTTGAATTTGTCTGGAGTCAATGGATGATTCCGCATGCACTGCCACCTTGGCCGCTGCCCACTTGAAGGCTTTATGTGCCACTTTGCATTGTTTATGTGTAACTGGGTCCACGATGGAGTAAAGTCCATCTTTCCCCCAGAGAAATGGGTGGTGGCCGATGGTCATTATGGTGAAGTTTTTGTTACTTTTGTCCATGGCTTCCTCACAGCATTCTGCTTCCATTAAGCCCTCCTTCACGGGGCATGCGTGTTCCTTGTGTCCCAATGAACCACAGTGGTTGCATATAGGCGGTGCGCGTTCTGGTGTGATTTGGAATGCGGATGACTGTCCCCCCATCCACAAAGTGAAGCTCTGATGTGCGGGGGATTCTTGATAAGTCATCTTCCACTTTGGGAAATGGGTTGATAACGGCAATAGCTTTGCCTGTGCACAGGGTTGGCATCAGATGAAATCGTTGTAATTTGAGTTGCATTATTTCTCCATAGGCTACAAGTCCTTTGCGGAGCTCCTCCTCAATTGCCTTACAGGGAAGGTTGTTAGGGAGCAAGTTGAAGGAGATGAACAAAGTTTAGCTTTATTCCATCTGGTGCGCGCGGTGCACACTATTCTTTTGCCCTCAGGAAGGGTAATTTTGACGCAGACTTTTGCTGCGGCATCTGCTTCTTTAGCTGTTTCAAAACCAATATTGATCCAGCCGCAGCCCATGTTTTTGGTGGTGACATATACCACGTGGGGGAAAAGGGAGGGCTGTGCCTCGCATGTTTTCTCCCACAGGGTTAGGGACTCATCCCCAAGGAAGAGTCGAAGCCCATGTTCCACCTTTGAAAGGGGTTGGTTACACTGGATTTACATGTATTGATCTTGCTTTATAGTAGATACCATAAACCCAGACGGTGTCTGAGCTTGTGGTTTCTTGGCGGCTTGAGTTCCTGGTCCCCCTCCAGGGCGTTTCTTGCCCTTGGGTGTACCGTTTTGCGCACCTCTTGATGCGACGCTCATCCAGGTTGTATTAAATTTATTAAAATCGCCCATCTCTCCTGTGTGATTATCAAAAATTGCTGTTTTAATTGAATCGTAGTAACTAAAGTGATTGTTATGGGAAAGAAAAGCGATTAAAATGACTAAAGTTTTTTATATAATGCAATTTTCATTTGTTGCTTGGTTTCAGGCCCAGCAGAGTACAATTCTTTGATCCTATGGGTCCTTCTGGGCCTCTTTCTTAAATTATATGCAGCACTGGCCTTCTTGTGAATGTGTAGCTACTGCTCTGAAAACTCCTGTTGTTCTTGTGACATTTGTAGCTTTTACAGCTGCATGGGTACACTGGCAGTATTTATAATTAAAATTTTGAAATTAACTAGCTTCATGCTTTAGTAGTATTAACATTGCTCAGTTTTGTACAAATTAGGAAACTCTCTTAAATGGGGTTTCAGTAATTCTCCCATCATCAGGCAGTTGAACCCAAGGGATTAAAGGGATTTCTCTGAGGCGCCGTCTGCAATGCTGGGCGCATAATGATCAATATCAGTATTTATACTTGATTTTCATCTGATGTCATGGTGACCAATTGGCAATTTATTATGGCGATTAGGGGGTATATAAACACCTTTATTGTCAGGATTTTTAGGCCTTTGATGGCTACTAATAGGGGCTTCAGATTTTCGTAAATCTCTTTGATTGATGGCCATGTCAGTTGGGTTTAGATCTTCATTATAGCAAGATAATTAATTAGTAACATGAGGAGTGGTAGCATTACGGGGTGGTTCCTGCTCTACTTTAGGTTGGGTCTGATTAAACAGGTTAAAGACCAGCACAGGCTAAAAAGTTGGCATGGTATATTTTTCTCAAGGTTGACCCACCTCGTTTACTTTAATTTAATTAGTACACATGTTCTTACATATTGGAATGGTGGTTTCCAGGAAATTTTTCATTGTTTAAATAATTGGCCCCATAGTTGAGCATTTTCAACATTACCATCCCCAAGATGAGACCTAGGGAAAGACTTCAAGAGATGCATATTAAATTGGTTATAGGTGATATGGGTGGTAGCATCCTCAATAGTAATCAATTCCTCTTCTTGACAACGATTGCATGTCCCATCCAGACGGCCTGTAACTTCTCAGGTTGTCCCCCATGCATAATATCAAAACATCACTTTCTGTCCCACCTCTACTATTCAATTTGTGTCTCAGTACTCACTTTAGTACTCTCCTTCAGTGAATTTGTAGTATTGCTGATGACATTCAGCTAAATTTTGGCTAGCTCCTCCAGTAACTTTTCTTGGTATTTCCTGGGAGGTAGATTCCTCCTATTCACGTCCGTCACTGAAGCTAATAAACTCCAAAATGAAGCTTCGCTCATAAATAGATTTTAAATAGAAAATGCTAATAGTCCTATGGTAGCTTAAGCGGTAAGCAAATAAGGCTTATAGTAGCATGATGTCCAGTTTGGATCCATAGTTGACCGCGATTTTCTTTAAATTATGATGGTTAATTGAAACCAAACTTTTATTAGAGTGGTGTATAAGACGTGGTGAACTTTTGTTTGACTCTTAATAAGCCCATCAGGTATCTCACAACATCTGAAAAAAGTTTTATTCATTATTTGAAAATTGTATTTGAGGGCATCCATGGCGTTAATGAACAGGTGGTAAAGGAACCTCATGGTAACTCTTAAGATAAACACCTCAACTGCGCTCAATTCAGTCTACTTGATGAAGTGATCTATTAATACAACAATAGACTGATTCTCACTTGATAACTTCAGTAATGATCCAACAATACCAATAACATTGTGAAAGGGCGCGCTTGGAGGGATGGGATAAAATTTAAACTTCTTTGGGATAGTCTTTTATCAGGAACATTCAATGCAGAGCTCCAGAGCATGGCTGATATTATCCAACATGGCCTCCTAGTAATGTCACTCCTTGAAATGTTGGCACATTTTTTGTAGCCATTTGTGGCATACTATTCAGTGTCTTTCCATAACTAGTGGCATATGTTTGATCAGCTTGATATATAAAAACCATTTCTAGTGTACTTGCTTCTCCAGCTGTCCATCTCAGAATCTCGTCACTCTGGAAAACTCTTCAGTATCTTCTTAACTGCATCTTCCTCCTTCTTCCATTTTTCTTAGGGTTTCCTATAAGCTTATAAAACCTATTGCTCTCATGGGATTACAAATTGAAGTTGGGCAATGGAAGCAATTCATACGCGTTCATGTTACTCTCTCTTGCCTGATACTTGATTCTAAAACTGTAGCCTTGAAGATGAACATCCCATCTTGCTAGTCTTCCGCCTGGATCCTCCATGTTCATTAACCATCTCAAAGAGGCATAATCCATGATAATATTGAAGTGTACGCTTTAGATGTAGGTCAGAAGTGGTGTAACGCTCTGATCACCACTAGACACTCACACTCTGTAACCGTGAAGTTGTTCTCTTCTCTGTTGAATGAATTTGAGTAGAACTAAATTAAGTAATCTATATCTGCTTTATCCAACTGTGTTAGAATTTCACCAAAACCCATGCTACTGGCGTCTGTATAGATTTAAGTTATTCACGAAAATTGGGTAAGTTAAGATTGGGGTTTTCCATTAGCTTCTTCTTGTTATAGTTGGAGGCTTCTTCTTATTTGTTCTCACCTGAATAAAGCTCCCTTGTTGAGAAGGTGCATGAGTGGCTCAGAAATGTCCACAAAGTTTTAGACAAATTTGGAAGTAGTAACCCAGCATGCCCAAGGACACTTGAAGATCACTAATGCACTTGAGGAACTTATCTTGGCGATAGCCTCATTCTTCCCTTGCTGAGGCTTGATTCCTATTTGACTCACTTTGTGTCTAAGGAATTCCAACTGACCTAATAACGAGCACTTGTTTCACTTAAGTTTGCGATGTTCTATATTATCTTGGTAAAACCTCCTTCAGGTGTGCCAGGTGATCCTTGAATGTCTTGCTGAACATCGTGATGTCATCCAAGCAAATAAACACACTCAATATCTACAGATCTCCAAAAAAATCCGATCAATAACTCTCTAGAATGTAGCTGGTGCGTTGCACAAGCCCTGTGGCATATGCTTTGATTTGAAAAGACCTTGACTGCTGATAAGCGCACACTTCACCTGATCTCCTATTGACATTTCAACCTTTCAATACTTACTTTTCAAGTCCATAACTGGTTAGTAGCGTAATCCTCCAAGTAGTTTTAAGGAATGTTCAATGTGAAGTAGGGGATAAGGATCTTTCTCTTCAGGTAGAGCAATCTTTAGTAGTCCATGGCTATGCGGTGAGTACCATCCTTATTTCTCACAAGCAGTAAGGGTGACGCTTAAGGACACTTGGAGGGGCGTACCAAGCCTATATCCATAAGTTGTTGTAGTTCTTTTTAAATAACGTCTTCTTAAATATTAAAACGGCGTTATGGCTTTTTTAAAGAGAATGGAGCTCCAGTGTCAATACTATGACTCCTTCCTTTCATAAGCCATAATTTTTAGTAGGTTCAATGCTGAAAATATCTAATTTTTGGTCCAAGAGTTCATTCAGTTCACGTTCTTCCTTGTGGTTGGCTCTTGCAGCCCATTTTCTTTGATACTGGCAATGTTGTGAACTTAATCAAAGGCAGCATAGTGGTATACCTTCACTTTATCAATGGTTTAACCTTTCCTGATCTTATCAGGGTGCTATTAAGTTTCCAATGAGGACTTTGACCTTTCCTTGGTAGGTAGAATCGTATATCCGGGCTTCTCTCTAGGTTATTGTTCTCTGACTCCTTTAGGGCAGAAAAATAAGAGCATTGTCTGTTTAGGTATAATAATGCTTATGTTGACAAACTAACTTCTGTTCTTTAGGTAGTAGGTTTATCTATTCATTGGCGCACAAACGCAAATTAGACTCTGCTTCTACGGTCTGTGGAAGCTGCTTTGTTCCTTTTGCATTAGGTTTAGTTTACTGTATAAATGGAATGCTCTGTTTCAACTAGGCATACTCGCTTCTCCTACTATTTTTCTAATCATCTTGAAACATAAGTGCATTTGGTATTTGAGAAGACTGACTGAACTCTGGTTTAAATCAATAGTTACTCCATATTAACTAAGAATTGCGCTCCTGTGAGGAAATTATAATGGTTGCTTTCAATAGCCACAGTTGGATCAGACAAGACAATGTTCCAAATTGAAAGGGTAATGCAGAATAGCTCCTAGTAGATTGGTTGACTAAGGCCTAGAAACTCTGAACTTGGCCTAGTAATTAATGTCAAATGCAACCTTCAATATCTTCATGAGCTTGGAGGACATATTATTAACTAAATCCCCACTATCCAGTACTGCTAAGACTAAATTTATGAATGGTGACTTCCACTTTTGTATTGCTCTTACAAATAGTGATTCCCGAACTAAGAATGGCACTAATATATGATTAAATACTCCTAACTTTTCAGGAAGGCAGGACTCCTTGCAAGCCTCAGGCGACTGGTAATCTTCATAAAATTTTTTCTTAGACATGATATTAGCAAATTCTTTCCATCTATGAAAATGTCAATGATCTGAGTAGGATTAAAGACTTGATCCAAGTAAGACTGCTTGGTAGGCTCAAACTTCTCTTGGTTAGGTCTGAGGCAGACGGGCACAGCTACTCCAATTGAAGCTTCAATGACATAGTGTCCTAAATCAGCTGTGAACCAGGCTCACATTAATTAGTTCATTTATATGGTGTATAGTTCTATTAACTATCCTGATACCTCTCTTTAGGTTCTTATTTTTGCATTATTTAGCTTAGGGCAACTTCTCCAGGGGTGTCCTTCTTGATGATAGTTGTTGCATTAAACTTGGAAGGATCTGGGTACTTCTGTTCTACTGGTCACAAAAATTTATTTTTAGGCTTATCATCACAACTTTAAGCAATGTATACGGCTTTTCTATTAGAGTTGGCGTTGCTTATAGTAATTATGGTTCTGGTGTCTTGATCCATTTAATATGCGTCTTTAATGTCAGTCAAGGCTTCCTTTTATAGCCTTTATAAATTCAGCAAGTTTCATGGACAAAGTCATATAAACAGGAGTTGTGAGTGTGATAGAAAACTAAGCAGGAACATTCCATGGTGAGGTAAACTCTTTTTCTTTATTGCAAACACTTTTGCAAAATATCAATTCAAGTCTAGGTAAGTTTGATAATCTCATCGAGGAGATTAGTGTGCACCCAACGTTGGGTAGCAGTTGGGCGAGAAAAGTAAAGGGCACAGGAGTGGGCCCCGCACCATTCCAGTTCTGTAAACTCCCCAGAGACACATGCTTCCTTGATAAAAATAATAAAAAATTGGTGGTTAGTATTTCCCCGCAAATTTTGGCCTGTCAGAAGTAGTGTAATCAGTTCATCAATACTCTGCATTCCCAGCCCCTGTTGTCTGTGAAGCATGAAATATGAGTATTCCTGGATATATAACAAATGGCTCTTTGAGAAAAGTTTTGTGGAGATGTATACATCCATTTCCCAAATGCAGTGTACGTCGCACCACACTCCATGCCACAAGGTTGGTTAAATTTTGGGTTCAGAAGAAACAAGCAGTGGATGAAGCTGCAAAGGTGCACATGGTGGTGGACCTCCTGGATGATCAACGGGTAGTTGACATGAAGCACACTCTTTGAAATAATTAAATCAAATTTTTTTATGTTCAACTTCCTACCTACAACGATTATGCGCACCGTACTGGAGCCTACCTAATGGCTGGGCTCACTGCATATGGGGTAGTCCAATCCTTCAAGATGCAGTGCTTTACGCTCATGCTGGACCTGTGCACAGGCAAAGCGATTGATGTACTCACCCCATCTGCATGGGTTGCGGAAGATTTAACCCAAATCCCCCACACCACTTTTGTGAAAATTGATGGGCTAGATTCCCACCCATTCCATGTCACTGTGGATAGTGCGCCTCCTATCTGCACCTTTTATCGCAATTTTGGCCAATAGGCCCATACCTGCCCCACCAAGGAGGGCATTTCAAAAAACAAGATTTATCCCAGATGCAATTAGTGGTGCAGACGCCCAATATGAACCAGGTATAGACATTAACGCCGCCTTCCCATGGGGCGTGCAGGGGTGATACATTCAAGTAAAATTTGTGTCCCCACAGGAGCATAAGAAGGCCAAGCAGGCCCACAGAGTGGAGGCCAAGGTGGCGGCCACAGCCACATCTGTGATCCCACCCGCACAGCTCCAGGAGGACATTGAGTCATTTGCTGTGGAAGCAGCTTGTAAATCCATCCACCAATCAGATTGGGCCACCCTGCCTGAAGACCTGATGGGTGATTCAGATACGCCCAACCAATGTTACCAAGCCTTGATCAAAATTGATTTGCCCACAAATTCCCTACTAATTGTTCACAAATTTGCAAAGGGGCACGCAAGTGCACAGCAATGTGAAGTCTCATGACAAGACTGGAAAAAGTCCAACAAATCCACACCTACATCCAAAGTAACAGATTTCCTTAAAGGTGCATATGATGGCCCAGCGACAAGGTCATTTACCACTGCTGCAGAGAAAGCAGAAAATGGAGTCAAAGAGGGCCCTTCCCCTTGCACATAAGGTGCGATGGGGGGATCCTTCACAATAGGGAAGTTGAACATCGCTGGACTCAAGGCCTCGCCATCCTGGACTAGGAATTGAGTTTTTTAAATAATTAGTTACCTGTAGACATCCTGGCTATTCAAGAAACCCACTGTCCATACGGTGCTGAGGACACATGGGCAACCATGCTACTACCTTTACTTTCCTTTTTAGTCACTGCACTATGGGGTGCTTATTTGAGTGACCCATAACTTTATATATTTCTTCATTTTCATACATCGATGTCTGTGTCCTTGTTGTGCCCTTTTCATAGGATGATGAAGTGCACGCTGAAATTAATATATATGCCTCATCCTGTGCATGAGCTCGTCAGGAATTCTTCTCAGCCATTAATTCCCTCCCACTTCCCCCTGACCTGTTTGTGGTGGGCGATATGAACTGCTGGACCAACCTGGTCACTGTTTAATGGCCTTCGACGCTTACCCCCTCCCCCCACAGGGGCATGTAGAACTTTGCGTTCTAAAGGCCACTTTGGGGTTGTTTGATACCCTGCCTCAATATGCACCGCTGCTCCCAAACATGTCTCACTCCCATGTGCATAATGATCAGCTGAGGTCAATGTCCCGCATTGACCTTATTCTTGCACCATTGAAATTTTGGTCTCAGGTTGCACTGTTTATAATGATAAAACTTGATTTATCTGCCAACTGGATACTATCAATCTCCTTCTCCTTTTCGCACTCATTGGCACAGGCGCCAAATTGGTGCAAACTTTTCCCAGCTGAGATCACGTCGCCCAGGTTTTCCTCATGGGTGGGCACTGAAAACCTCAGCTCCAGAATTTACCACATCATTATGTGCGGACCCACTGTCAGCCTGGTCATAATTCAAAGCGAATACCACCTTTCAGGCATGCCACATCTCTTCACGTCGCTCTCAGGCTGCCTCAGCAGTCATCTTGCGCACGCTTGCAGAAGTGGGCCACCTGGAGTCTAATGTCCCTGCTGCAGGCTACAGCCTGTCTTGGGGTCACAAGTGTGCAGAGGTGTCCACTTGCCTCAATGCACTGGTAAAGCAGCACAAACATCGTGTTAGTGTACAGTATAAGGCAAAGAATATAATGGCAGGTGACATGGGCTTCGCTTACTTTTTTCCGAAAATTCTTCACACTGCAACAGAGCTTGGCCTGCACACAGGTAAGGAGGCCCGACCACTCCATTGCAGATACTCTGGCCAAAGTGACAATTGAAGCTCAAACTTATTACTCCAAATTGTATTGCTCTGATCCAGTCGAACTGGCCAAAGTTGCTGATTTTCTTGAAAGTGCACATATCTGCACCAATCCCATTATCCAGAGCTGATAAATTTTATTTCTCAGGACAAACTCTGGTACGCCATTTTCAGTGCGCCATACAGAAAATGACCAGGTTAAACGGAATTCCTTATGAGTTCTGCAAGAAATATTTCACTTATCTCTCCTTCTTGCTGCTCGCCTCTATGAATCAGTGTTTTCTCAAGCACACCTCCTCCCTGGTGCCAAGAGGCTTTTACAATAACGCTGTATAAAAAAGGGGATAAGCTGAACTTGGCCAACTGGCGCCCCATTTCACTTACTAACACTGATACAAAATTATTTACTAAATCATGGCCAAACGCCTAAGGGAAGTTGCCTCTGCTCTTATTTCCCCTGAGCAATTTGGATCCATTCCCAAGTGGTCTATTTAGGATAACATACATACTGTAGCCAACGTCTGCCAATCCATAGCTACTGGAGCACTTGTTTTTTTAGACCAGCATAAGGTTTATGATAGAATCAACTAAGATTACTTCAAAGCCTTCCTTCACAAGTTCCACCTCCCTCATCAGTTCATTAATTGAGTAATGTTGCTTACGGAATCTTCCACAATGGCTGTGCATGGCCCTGGTTTCCTTACTGATGTAGTTCACCCTCAAAGGGGCCTACGCCAAGGGGACCCTTTAAGCCCACTCTTGTATAACTTCAGCCTTGACCCACTTTTGCTCAATGTAAATGCCCGCCTTACTGGAGTCCATGTGCATTGCCAAGCACCAGTCAAGATGTTGGCGTTTGCTGATGAATGTGTGGTTGGGGTGTCTAACAATCATGATGCACGCGCGCTTGAAGCTACTGTCTGGGTTTACTATGGGGTAGGTAACGCTGCACTTAACGCCTATAAAATCAAAATCATTCTCCTTGGCCAGTACCAAGCACGCTGGTCACCAGCGCCCCATTTTCTACCTGCTTCAGCAGCTTGCTCATGGGTTCACTTGCCCCGCACACCCCAATCTTCCCTGCTTGTGCTCCCTTTCCTGCCAAGACCCACTGCTGGTCTGGTACGCCATTTGGGGGTGTGGCCGAAGGCGGGAGGGTACAATCAACGGTGATGGAACACCATATCCTGGACAATGTTAAAAAACGCATAGCTTCCCTCAGGACCCGCCAAACTTCCCTCACAAGCAGGGTAGTGCTGTCCAACTCTATGCTCCTATCTAAAGTTTATTTTGGGGCCCATGCTATCGCCTTTTCCCCATCTTTCTCACCTCATTATACGCCCTACTGCAAGGGTGGCTCTGGTTAGGCCGCCTACCGCCAGTGCGTCTGGATGTCTTTTTTGGCCCTCGCCATAGTGGCGGAATGGTCCTGCTCAACTTAGAGGCCCACGCCGCCAAAGTACTTGGCACCTGGATCGCTGCAGTCACCAACCCAATGCTCTCAGCCCAACACTGGTCACGCACGGCCCACTCCAACTTCTCCCATGCCCTGGTCCTCAGAAATCCTACCCACCCCCATTCTCTGTTAAAATATCTTGCCTCACACCCTTCTGCCACGGGCCCACATGGGACGTCGCCACACTTCAAACGAATTTTCCTCTCCATGCGGAGCACTGAGTTGCAGATTTTTATCATTGGACACACCGCCCAGAGGGGTCGGCCTACTACCCACTTCACACAGGAAATACAAGGCCAAGCAATTCAGAACAATGTGATACTAATGAGGTCCCCTATCATGTCCAGAATGGATTATCTGGACATGTTGAAAATTCCCTACTCCCTTGATATCCAAAAAGCCATTTGAAAGTACGCCTATCACCCTCTCCTGCAGCCGCATATTTGTTCCTATGTGTGGTACTGCTTGAAATGGGTATACCATACTACTGAGCGCTCCAATGCGTCTCAATCCTCATGTGTTGTGTGTGACCAGTATGGGACTTTGGTTAACCGCCTGGAAGAGCGTCCTCCGTCAAAAGCAATCTGGCGTGAAGTTCAACGTCTCTTTTGCCAGGATCATACACAGCCCTTCAGCCTATCAAAGGAATTCTTCGCCTTGTGCTTGAATTCCCTTATCCCACCATCCCTCTGAGCTTTAGTGGTTGCAATCGCTATGTGGACCATCCACACGGTTGTCTTGGATGCCATTTCAGGCTCTACTCCCACCCTCCAGGAAGCTGTACGCCGATTCCAATCACACCTCATGGATCACTTTCAAGCATGGTTGTTTGGGTACCTCCCATCCCATCGCCATCAGTTGGTCTCATCCTGGTTTCCAGTTTAGTTTACCACTTCAGACCCTTTTCTTCATACGTGCTCAATAGTGGCGCAAGTCTCTACTCACAATACCCATCTCATTTACTTGGTTTCCCGCTGACAACAGGATATAGTGTTAGCTTCTCTGGGGTGCCTCTTGCTGATATTAGTTCTTTTATTTACATATTTGAAGTGTCCATCCCCTGGTCAGCCTTCCCTGTTAAAATTTATATTAAAAAAATTTAAGAATTTAAAATTTCACGGTGACTAAATTTAAGGCTTCAGAGTACTAAAGATGTTGTGCATTAAGATAAACTGTTTTTCATAGTTTATAACTTTACTCAGACTTCCTCATTCTCATAGCGAGAAAGTCTTATTTTTGATCTTAATGTCCTGTGCGATTTTGGATTCCAGCAATAAGATCTTTTTAGGATAATCCCAGGTGTGAGGGAGCGAAGAGTAGCTCCAAGCACCTACTGTGCTTCTTTTCTTACAAATCCTTGTATATGGCGAGCTTTCTGTTTTTCACTAGCTCCGTCCATGCTGTTTTTGTACAGCTAAATAGATCTGGCTATATTTTTCTCACCTGGAGTGAAATTAGCCTTGAATTATGGGTGGAAATTGGGATCTTATTCAGGATCAATATGATATGTTGGTTTTACTACCATCACTGGTGTATTGGTACTGATGGTGCGTCCTCCTATAGTAGATAATGGTCTGAGAGGGGGTCGACGTTGCAATTATATGATGTCCACATCCTGCCTCAAGCAATCCAATTGAAAGTCATGGCTCTTAAGCTTGATTAAATTGAAGTTGGGCTTTTTACTGTTTTGTTGTTCTTATTCTCCAAGAACTCCAACTTATTTCTTACTTGACTCATATTCAGTCCCCTAATTCTTTTCTGTGATGGTGATGTTTTAATACTCTTAGCTCAATAGTCAAAGTAGCTATACACATTTTTATTTAGCATTCACTTAAAACATACTCTCCAGGGTCAATTATTCTTTAAGTTCTTCTCCATGTTAAGCTTCCATAGTATAGTAATATAATTCTCTGCAATCTCTCAGTGGTGCCCCTTGTAGTGAGCACCAGTTTTATTTACAAAGTGGTCTCTCGCTCAGGGGGTGCTGTTTTTTGAATTAGCCAATGACACATATTATCTGTTCACAGGGTGCGCCGTTAGGCGATTCAGATGGTCCATTTCTTTTGTAACTGAGACCTTTTCACATGATTCAGGCATGTCCACCCATGTTAAAGACTTGTAATTAAATTATGGGATCTGCTCCTAGGCACATTTGAACTCTCTCAACCTCTGCAAACAAGACATGTTAAGTCTGAACCTTTTTTAGAAACTTTATTTGAAATTACTAGCACCATTTTAAGCTGAAATTAATAAAGTCATATTCTGTGAAAGATGTTACTTTATTGGTATGTCTATAGAAATATATAGCATTTGGGAAATTGGGTTGCTTAAAGTATAACTTCATCATAACAAATCAAAGTTTTCCTCTTAATGCAAATTTTCATTTTCTGCATGTTTTCAGGCTAGCGGAGTCCTATACTTTAATCTTCTGGTTCTTCTGGGCTTCCTCCTTTAGTTATATGGATCTCTGGTCTGCTCAGGACGCGTGGCTACTTCTCTGATTGCTCCTGTTGTTCTCACAACTCTGTGGCTCTTGTGGCTGTATTGGTAAATTGTCAGTCTTGATAAATGGAGTTTACATACTAATTCACTTATCATTTTATTGATATTGGCATTGCTTAGCTTCAATGAAAGAGTAAACCCTTTTTGAACGAGTTTTGGTAATTCTCCAATCATTGGCAGTTATCTAAGGGTATAAAAAGTTTCTCCAAGACGTCATCTATGACGTTGTAGCATGGTCGTCTGGACCAGTATTTAATACTTGAATGTCCTTTGACATCATGGTGACCAGCTGGAAAATTTTTGTGGTCATGGGGTATATAAACACCTTCATTGTCAGGAATTTTAGGACCATTGAAGACTATTAAAAAAGGGTTTCAGATTTTTGTAAATCTCTTTAATCGCTGGCCATGTCAGCTAGAACTCAATCTTCATTCTACCCACCTATTTTAAAGTACCGTGTTTAGATATACACAGTGCATTCAAAAAGTTCTGGGACTAACGTTTTAAAGACACAACTTTACAAATAAATAAACTTTTTTTATCATAATTTAGCATACAACCTTTCCCTCTCTATACATATTTATATTGCTAAAACAATTGTTAAAAGGTATGCACAAAGTTCCTATTTTTGTATAACCATGTTTAAATCAGCTGTCACATTCCTCTGAATTGTCTCTACTTTATCAAAAGGATGAACCTTCAGTGCCACCTTCAGATTATAATTATCCACCCTATTCACCAGATTTGGCTCTGTCTGACTTCTTTCTGTTCTCTAATCTGAAGGTGGCACTGAAAGTTCATCCTTTTGATAAAGTAGAGACAATTCAGAAGAATGTGACAGCTGTTGTAAACATGGCTATACAAAATAGGAACTATGTGCATACCTTTTAACAATTGTTTTAGCAATATAAATATGTATAGAGAGGGAAAGGTTGAATGTTAAATTATGATAAAAGAAAGGATATTTATTTGTAAAGTTGTGTCTTTAAAACGGTAGTCCTAGAACTTTTTGAATGCACTGTGTATTTTTAATGGAGGTTTCCAGGAGAAAATTTTCCATAGGTTATGGGGTTATCCCTTATAGTTGAGTAATTCTCAATACGCACCATAGCCCTCATTTCAGGCCAGGAGTAGTACTATTGAATCAAGCACTTGGTATTCCATACACCATGAACTCCAGCATGAGGTAAAATTGATAAGCTTTGCAGACCTCTTTTTTGAATACTCTCATGAAAAACCATATACTTCTGTAGTACCAGTTATTACTGTTGCTAATCATATAGCTCAATTGCGCCTCATTGGAAGAGCCTTCAACAAGTACCTCTCTTAGTTTCTTCCCAAGGGGAATAACGACTTTGGAATTCTGCACCTTATTCATGAAGATATAAGGGGAGCCTCTATTAAAGAAAAAAAGAATGGGAGGTAGCATGGTCAAGGTATTGTACTTGTTTAGTATAAAGCAAGAAAAAGCTAAAATGGGGGTCTTATATGTAGACATTTGGATTCATGTTATGTTTCCAAGGTTTTTATTCAATCGTGAAGCTATTTTAATAAGCTCCTGGTACCAGCAGGCTTGACTTTGGTTCACTAAACGAGCTCTTGTGGAACTCCAGAGCTCAGTGTTTCTTCCTGATGACAAAAGGATGTCAAGCATACAGCAGATGGTTCTACCATTTGTTAAGCGTAGAAATGATGACAAAGATCTCTTCATAAATAAGGTAGGTTGTTTATGCTGGGATAATCTTTTGGGTGAAAAAACACACAGCATTCTCTAAACCATCCTCACCCTCCTTTAAGAGAACATCCCATAAAGCAAAGTAAGAGGCGTCTGCCTCAACAATAAATGTGTGATCTTGACGAGAGTGTCCAGGGCAGGAGCTGCGATAATAGAAATTTAATAGGATGGAATTCAGCCCCTTCTGAATTTTCCTGAAGTAAAAGGTACCTGTCCTGTGAGATTGTTCAAAGGCACGGCTGTGGTAGAGAGATCCTTTGCAAACTGACGGAGGAAGGTTACCACACCAAGGAAACTCCGTACTCCATATTTTCCACCAAAAACCTTGGTTCCAGATTGCAAAAAGCTTATCAGGGCAGATAGTTATGTCATTATTAAAAACGATATTTTACAAGAACAATATAGGGTCTTTAGAACTCACATTTTGAGGGCTTCAAACTCAGAATAAGCCTTGGAAATTATTGAAGAACCTTCTTAAAATCCTTAGAGTTCTCCTCCTTATTTTTAAAAATATGAATGCTGTCCATATAGGACACACAACATTTTCTACTTGATTGCTGAGCACCTGGTTAATCCTGCGTTGTTTATCAGTAAAGCATTATGGATTCTGAGGTGCATCAACTTTTTATATAAACACTCTTAGGTGAAACATGAAAGCCTTGTAACATTGATGCTGAGGGTTGACTAGAATTTGGGTGAAGGCGTCAATGAGATCCAGCTTGGAAAAGTTTTTTTGGTATGCAAATATTGGAGTGATACCCTACATTAGTGGCATGATAGGCTCTGTCTCAGTAACTGCGTTAATTCTACAAAACCACATAAGCTCTTATATCCCTCATTGGCTAATTATATAAGAAGCACTGGTGAAACAAAAGACTTGGAGGGCGGATGAACTTGTAGACAGCATACCTTTCACGTACACTTCCAGTGATTCTTTGCTTTGGTATTTAAAGACACCACAGGAAACTTCTTGAGGAGCTCTGCACCCTCCTCAGATTTAAATGAGAATATAAAAGGGCTGGAGGAAGATGATTCTGAATTAACAGCATGTCAAAATATGAGAAAAGTGCTGGAACTCTGATGAAAGGTCTAGGAAAGGAAGGACCTTCACAAACGCGCCCAGCAATGGGCTCTTATAAGGCTAAAATATAATTACAGGACTGAGGGTCATTTTTCCTCTTGGCGCAAAGTAACTAAACTAATCCTCATATTTAACTATAAAGAGTACTTTTTCCATAAGGTCATACTAATTATTAACAAGCAGTGAAGATTTTCTGGGGCACAAACCGTTCCTTAAACCTATGATGGGCTTGGTGAAGAGTAAACGGCCGTTTCACTTCTCAGCTATAAGTAGACTTAAAGTTGTTAACTATAGTAACTTCATCACCAAGTGAGATGAGCAAGCATAGTAGTTTACCAAGGAACGGTCCATAATATCATTTTAAGCACCAGTTTACACCAATGCTTTAACAGCTTCCAATTTTAGCTTTGTACTTACAACTATTATACTTGGTGGTAAATGGTATTATCAAGTAGGACGAATGGTTTAGCCCATTTTATTCATATTTATAAGGAAAGCTGGAGCAGAGCGCAAGTTTAAGGTGAAATTACTCCTTCAGTGCTAACAGTATCATATGTCTCACCAGGGGAGCTAGGATAGCACTAAGAGCAGAGTGCCATGGTTATGAAGGCCAGGACTGATAGTTGGGACCTCTTTTGTGTGCGCCAGAGATGGTTCATCCTTAAACTGTGCTGCTAGGGATCTTTCCTCCTCAATGTGTCAGAGAGACAAGTGGCCGCAGTGGTCTTTAATAAATCTTTACCCAAGTTCTGTCTAAACATATACAGGAGATGTGTGATGGGAGTTCAGATATACAAAGCCAAAGCACAGAAACGTGTAGCATGTTATGTTACTTAAAAATTTTTTTTGGAAGGGATAAGAGCGTGTACCAGGCTGCATCCAAAGTCTATTTGGGTTAGCCATGCAGTTATGAGGTCCACATACTCATCCAAGAGTGTAGGTAATCCAATTTTGATTGGCCACAAGTTTCATTATCCATTGCCTAAAATTAGAGAACAAGAAGGAAATAAGTGCATCCCTTGCACTTAAGGGTTGGGATTCACCTCATCATATTGAAGACGTTCTTGGAGGTGAAGTTGCACCATTTTATTGCGTTAAAGATCAGCCTCAATGAAATATAAGTATGAGCAAGGGTAGTTTCCCACAGGAAGAGTTGATAGCGTTGTAGAACTTGAACATTTGGTGCAAAACAATGACGAACTTCCAAAAGGACAATACATAAGGAAATTTCTACTATCACCACAGTAGTGGTGTTAGTATACCAGGTGGGGAAATTTTGGATCAGGAGTTTGCAAAACGTTTGATAAAGAAAGTGAAAACTTTAAGGATTTTCGTTTTAATGTCAGGGTCCATTTCTATAAGATGGCGTGTCAAACTATTAGGAAGGCATGCCACACGCAAGCCCAAGTATAAATTGTGCAAGCCACCAGATAAATCAGAACTTCATTTAATTTACTTGATGGAATGAGAGAGTGCTGACTAATGAAAGTCAGATAAACAACAAGAGGAATGCAAGGTGTCAAGGATTTAAAAATGGATCTAGCTTTGCGGCATCCATAACCTCATTTCCATGTGCCATAACTATATAAAGCTAAGAATGCCAAAGTAAAATAAAATGAGTGTATTTCAGCTTGAGAAAAAGTAATTAACAAGTTTTGAAGAGGGGTGCTTTTGTAAGAGAATTTACTTGAGGAAAATTTCTTCATTGATTAAATATTATGGAAAATTTATATGTTACAAGATTAAAAAGGGATCAGATGCCAAAGTTAAATCGAAATTTTTTTAATAAATTGTTGCCAGGTACCCTTCAATTGATGTGGCAGTTTGATGGTTGTTATTTTTAGGAACTAGTGCTAATAACATTATGGTTGTTATCAGAGGCATAGTATTGCTATTTTTAACCATGCCGCATTGCTGAAGGGTTCTAACTATACTTGCCTTTGTTGGAGATCAACGCTAAATGTATTTAATGATACAACTATCTATTGGGGTGAGGCCTAGATTACCTTGCTTTATTAAAAATATTAGAGCAATGTTTGCCCAGTAAAAGCCTGGATCATGACAGTAATACAGTAGCTAGAGTAAGCTTGAGCTCTGATTTTATATTGAAGGCTTTTATTGCAAGGATTAGTTAGTTATATATATGGTATGTTGATAAAATCATAACGTTATAATTATGCGGAATGGTTTTTTATAGTGATAAAAAAGTTCATTACTTTATTTTTCATTGATGTACTATTTGCTAACCTATTAGCTGAATCCTTGGACTCAACCTGAGAAATGTTTGTCCTTTACTCAGAATTGTCCCAAAGTGTGTTTCATATCAGGAAGAGCATCTAACATATACCTTCAAATTTTGCAACTCATCCCTATTCCTAAAATTTACACTAGAAATTATGTCTTGATTCATGATATTAAAACTCCCTTTTGAGTCACCCCCCTTAAGGAGCGTCAACAGGGGGAAAAGATTTTGTAATGATGTAACATTATGGCGTGAATACCAAAGTCAACTTAGATCCAGTAGCTTTAAGAAAGCGTTTGTGCAAAATATAGATCAGATCATGAGCATGGGTGCAATTGTGGGATGGAATCTAGCTGTTATCGGCTGCAAAAGAGCCTTTGATGATATTGATATGTAAGACATCTCTTTACATGACACAAGGACACTCTCCTCCGCTTCCCTTTATGATGCCCCCTCCACTAGATAATATTTTGAGATCTCAGGAAGGGCCCTTAAACAGGGTCAGCTTACTATAATAAAAAGTGACAAAACAGAATTTTGGAGATAGAACCTACTGGTAAGAAGCATGACCCACCTTTCTAAAAATACTGGAGGGTCCTATCCTCTTAGGTCTCATATCCTGAATGGCTACTTTTTTGATGTTCCTGGCATCCAGTATTATGAGGTCACCAGTCTTATATTCAAGGCCTACTCTTCTCTTACCATACACATTTCCTTACAAATCTCTATTTCAGCTTAAGTTGGTAGTCACCTCCTGGTGTACTTTCTGATGAACTTTGCAAAGTCCACAACAGCTTCCACCTTAGACTCACAACTGGAAAACATGTTAAATAAAGGATTGAAACAATTATAGGTAAAAAATGAGAGCAACAAATTGAAGATTGCTGTGCGTTGTTATAACACAATTGAGCCAAATGTAGGTGCAAAGCCCAATCTAAGTGATAAGCCGCAGTACATCACTGCAATAATTGTTCCACAAATTAGATTTCTCTTTTTGTTTGCCCATCTGATTGTAGGCGGAAGGTATTCAACTGTAAATGGAGAATCTAAGGTGATTTACAAAGAATTTCCAAAACAAAAGAGTGACTTTAGATACATGATCACTAATTACCTCTTTAGGCACACTATGGACGGAGGAAATTTGAGCCATGAAGAGCTTAGCCAGCTGAGCAGTTGTTAATGTGGTGTGGAAGTAAATGAAGCATGTAAAAATGAAAAAATGATACACAAACACCTTGATAGTATCATAACAATCTTATAGGGTTAGCACTTTAAAAAGGTAACTGAAAAAAAGTCCAGGAACCTTTTACTTTTTTCACCAACATCAACAAATTAGTAAGGGGTTTCTAGGCTTTGCACTCTCTTGGTAACAAGCTGAGGGTAAGATGATTGGCTACTTGGAGGTTCCAGGCAGGACAACTTGGGTCGAACTTAGCCTTCTCTAGAGGTTCAGGGGTTCCTAGCAATTTTCCTGATGGCTGGAGTTTTTTATCTTAAATAATTGTATTTTAAGTCTTTTAATAGATATAGGTTGTAAATAGTAAAAAATACTGTATTATAAAAAAGGATAGTACTATTTAAAGACCAAGGGAAAATCAGAATTATTGATTGATAGGTGAATACCATGTGTGAGGGTGGAAGGATATTCAAGAATATAGGGGGTGATGGCAGAGTCCAGGTTCAGAGTTGAAATTGATCAGTATCAATAAATGAAGGTTGGACTGATATCAAATAATAGTAATACAGTTAAGTGGTTTTCGTTATCTTCCATTAGGGAATCAATAGTTGTAAGAAATATATGTGGCATATGGTAGTTGGAGTGAATAGATTAGTTAAACACTAAATACCACCTTGGGCCTAATATCAGATGATTTTAAGTCGATTTGGGCATTTTTCCTATCTCATAAGATGATGGAGCACTAACAGGGGATATTTATCAAGGATTTTCTAATTTGGTAACTTGATGTTACTATAGGAGATCGCTTAATGCTTTAAAATATAAGATTATTAGTGATTTTAAGCCTTAAGACCAATAACCATCAATAGATAAATTATATTAAATTTTTTGGCCCTAGTTTTGATAACGCATCAAATAGTAAATATAAATATAATGTCTTTAGTAGTAATAAATAAGTCAACATTGATCAGAGTAATAGAAGTTAACCCTTAAGTTGAGGCTTCATGAAAATTAGTGCAAAGCCTGACAATTGTCAACAGGCTTTTAAGGCAATCAAAACGGTTTTATTGTCAGCGTCAGTTCTGTGTCACACTGACACATCCAAGCCCTTCATTGTGGCTTTAAATTCCTCTTAG
Source organism: Massospora cicadina (assembly GCA_022478985.1). Classification (NCBI taxonomy): domain Eukaryota; kingdom Fungi; phylum Entomophthoromycota; class Entomophthoromycetes; order Entomophthorales; family Entomophthoraceae; genus Massospora; species Massospora cicadina. The sequence goes on from JAKSZP010003213.1 coordinate 42,659, forward strand.
GTGACTATTGTAGAAGTGTTACTGCAGGAGAATGAGGGAACATAGAATCCTATGGGGTGTTTTTTCTGGAAAAATCACATCTGAGGAACAGACATGGGCAATTTATGATAAAGAACTGGCGAAGTATCTTGGTCGCTTAACCACTGGAGACATTTCCTCCAGTGGGTGTAACATGAAATCATTGTGCTTACCAACCATGAATCTCCACTGTACTATTGAAATACTAGAAGCTAGCTCATCTCCAGGCATGTATTTACCAGGATCTTTGTAGTTACCAAAATAAGTATGAGTTGTAAAGGGCCTTTTGAACGTTTTTTTTAATATGTTAAGTCACAACCATGCTTTGATTTCAGGTCAGGAGAGTGACCTGTCAGAGCTCACCACAAGACATGCCCCCTCCAAGATCCTTGCCCTGTTTCCAGTCGTAGTAGCATGTGCTGGTCTGGCCCCAGGGACACCTATGCTCACCCAGGTTTTAGAAGCCCAATTATGTTGCCCCAAAGAGTAGAGTTAGTAGAAGAACTGGCTTAATCAAACCTTTAAATAGTCCCTTTATGCATTAAAAGATGGTGTAATTTCTTTTGAGATGGGATTTGGGTTCTTTCTGTCCTATGCATACAAGTCATTAAAGATCAACACATCTCACTTGCAGTAGACCACCCAGGATAAAAAAGTGCGCTGAACTTGCAAAACGAACATATAATTGACCTGAGTCCATTAAGGACATTCCAGTTTGGGTAGTAAGCTGCCTTACCTGCGCTCACTCAAGCATGATTGATAAGGGAAAAAAGGTCTCGTCTATCTGCTGCAACGAGAAGGCCCCTGGACATCAGTATCTGTGTATCTAATTGTGGCACCTCCTGTTCATATTTTATGATGCAGCAATGGTGATAATAGATAGACTCACCAAGTTTGCATTGTTCATTCCATGTCATACAACTCGTTGGCAACAGAGACAGAAGCACTAATCAATGCCCATGTATCCTCCATGTTTAGCTTCCAAAAAACATTTGTAAGCAATTTTTTGCTTACAGTCTAAATCCAGGCTTTGGTATATCTTACTAGGACTTCTCATCACAAAACCTGCCAGTCTATGGAATATCATCCATAATTGGATAGACAAAAAGAGAGGTTCAATAAAGTTTAGAGCAATACCTATGGGGTTACTCCTCAGCCACCTAGGATACTTGGGTCACATACCTTACTCTAGTGAAATACTCCTAAAACAACGCTCTGCACTCCTCCACTAGGTTTTCTACATTTGAGGCTACCTGGGGTATAGCCCCATTTCATATTGGCCTACGTTTAACCTCAGAGGTTCCCACATCGGAAGACTGCATTGCACATCCAGGATACTCAGCATATGGTACAAGAACATCTATTTAAAGCCACTGAAGACTATAAAAAAGTTTACTGAGTGGAAGCGACTTCCCGTCCAGATATATAAGAAGGCTCTTCAATTATGCTGGATACCTGAAGTTTAAATATAAAGGTTCTCTCTCAGAAGCTGGCTACTAAATGCTTGGGGAGTTTTGAGGTGGAAAAGGTCTTAGGTAATGAGGCATACCACATCATTCTTCTGCATAATGAAAGCAGCATAACGTGTTTCACATTACCCAGTTAATCCTCTAAAGGGGAATGACCCACTACCCAGAATCCATCATGGCTTAATACTCACAAAAAGTAGAAGTGGAGGCATCGTGGCCTTAAGAAAATCTATAGTTCTGTACAGTACCTGGTTGCATGGAAGGGCTATTCCGCTTATAAAATGTAGTTAGGCTTAGAAGTCTTTAAAACTGCAAGAGCTAGTGGCCAAGCTACATAAGTTGCACTTCAAGGCTCATTTACCCTCCTAAAAAAGTCTTTAATCTTATTGCTATTAAACGCCCTGCAAGATACAAAAAGTACACCCTGAGTAGGGTACCAGGATGAGAGATCTTTCCTGCTCTAAAATGAGAGAATAATGTAAGTCTAGAAAACCAACCCCTCTTTCTAAATCGCAATTAGTTTCCTTACAGGCGCAAGATAAGACCAAAGGCACCATTAGAACCTTTGGTGCAATTAAGCGATTAGACACACGTTGTTGATGAGCGGTGAGTCACTTTTTTAACCCTAAGTATTTCCCTACTATACCCATTTTCAACTTCTCTAGTAGAAAATATTAAGTGATCTGTAGGGAGGTAGCTCAGATCAAGGGCCACCAGAAAGACCCCAAGACTCATCCTACCCCCAGTCTGTTATCCCCCAACCACTTTGGAACTATGAGTGACAGCCTATAAACTTGATTCCCTTTACTGAGTCAAAGAAGGCGGTTTAGATCACCAAATATTAGGTTACAGGTCACTCATTACTGATCCAAGATGATTGCTAACCCTATGAGTTAAAATGAATTGATTTGCGGAATTAATTTCTCATAAAGTAGAATATGCCAAACAATTTGTCCAGGCAATATTGCTCAATTTTGGTTTTATCAAAGTGACTCCACTGCTGACTCAAGATATCTGATTGCAAAGCTTTTATGAGTTGGTACAATTTTATAAGAAATCCCTTCAAATCATGCTGCTCTTCCCAAGCCAACCAATTGATAGTGCTGTAAAGAGGGCAGATCAGGGCATTTCTAAGCCACCCTCCAACCTCCTCCCCTAACCTACTATAAAGAAAAAAGCCTCTTCTAGGGTCTGCTGTCGTTTCACTCTCCATTTTTAGTCTAAATAAAATCCCATGCTTTCCCAATTGTTTTTCACAGAATCCGCTGCTTTCCAAATCCAAATTTTTTTAAATCTAGTAAGCACGCTACCATCCTCATTCTGGCTCAAATAAGCGTTGAGTGGGCACTCTGATCCATTGATCCAGAAGCTCGCCACGTACTAGCGAAGTTGTCAGGGGTTATGCTTCCAAACTATTTTTTGAATCTGCTGCTCACAAATTTCATCCCCATTTGCTAGATTTGCCCCGCCAACCCACCACTGGTTCAGTACAATTTATCCAAAAAGGGGCTTTCAAACCTACTACTCATGAAGACAATCTCCAATAACCAGATTTGATTCACTGATCCACGACTGGGTTGGCGCAATGTGCCAAAAAGGGGCTCTTCAGCCCGCCGCTTACAAAAGCCATCCCATAGCCAGTTAAGACCCGCTGATCCATTTTTGGCTTGGCACAATCCAATAAACAAGGGGATTTTCAACCCACTGATTTCAGTATGCTGGTTATGAGCTAAAGATGCCATCTGCTCAGCCCAAGAAAAATTCCAGTTGTTGGATCATCTGGAACTTATACTTGGGGAAAGTTGCCCCAGTTTGTATAAACAAACTGATCTGCTACTCTGACACCTTTTTGATTCTGTGTGGGAAATTGATCCACTCCAAATACTCAAAGTAATTAATAAGCTCACCCAATATCTAAATCAAATCATTTCAAAAGTTAATCCACATACTCATTGATTATAATCGTTTAATATTACCAACAAGTGATCCTAATGAATATCAATGGTATGATGATAAACCAGTGTTATTTTAGGAAAAGTATCAAAGGCCAGCAACTGATAATCCAGGATTGGTCATCCTTCATGCCTCCCCTAACCTTGGGGTCGCCCCAGGAAGACTTGCAGTTGCCCCATTGCATCCATTTAGTATGCTATAAGAACCTTTGGTGTGTTTATAAACTTTTACTACCCTAACAGAAATCCTAAAACGTCCCTCTTGCAAGTAATTAGGAATGCTGTGCCATTGGCATTACGGATTTTTCACTGGGTTGTAACGCACCTAGACTTGAAGCACAGCCTTATAATAATCAGAATAATTCATAACTGGTAGGGTGATTTCTAATTTTATCTAAGAATTCTAAAGTTTTCTTGCATATGAGTTTTTCATATCGTGAGGTGTTATACCCTCTAGTGGTGCTTTCCATCTCATTGCAGGTGGTAGTTTCATTGCTATAATTATCTCCAATATTTTGATTGATGTTTTCACTATAAAATCTGAGATCCACTGTAGTGAGCACCAGCTTGGCTTCAGATTAATAGTATAGCCAGGTATATGCATTTTTTAAGCTTCTAGAGGTGTTTTTTAAATTTTATAGCTTCTCATGGGATGGACTTCACTAGCAAAATGGCTTCTGAGGGATTATCAGTGAGCACTTTCATCTTGAGATGGATTGCAATAGCACTTTTCATTGTCTAAAATGCAGTACACCACTACGTCTTGATACTATTAGATAACTTATCAATAAACACTATTAAAATTAATAGAATTTGGTACACATTAAAGTGTAAAAACATAGAAGTATTTATAGGGGGATCCGAGCCCTGTGGCGTAAGGAGCATCTAGGTCCTCCTCAATAAGAGATATTCTTATCAACCAGTATGAGGGTAAAAAATGGTCTTTGTCATTTGTCAGACTCTAGATAGTTGTGACCCCATTGTCCTGTGGCTTTGGGATGAACGCTGTGGTTTAAGAAGCTGTTTCACTCAGTTCATCTATTGGTGTAATGGGTTGATTTTTTCCTCATATTGATTAATCCCATTTGAGGACATAACAGCTTCTTTAGGTCATGCAACAGCAAAAGCAATATTGATTTTTGGTGGTTGTTGTTTGATTCACTTGTTGTGTAGAATTTCACCAGGTTTTTTATTCACAAACCATTACAAACTCTGACATTGGTGATCCTTGTTTGTTTGTAAATCTAGTTTCTTTGAAATAAGATATCTATAATCTTCTACATGTATGAGGGGCTTTTGAACCCTATAATGAAAGAAAAAGCATCCTTCTGCATAAGCACCAAATATAACCCTTAAAAAATTAGTGTAACATAATATATAAGTTTTATCTATCAATATTTTAATAAAATCATTGTCTGTACATTGGTACTTAATAGTCAAACAGTTTTTCAGTACCTAAAAAGATATTGACTTTAGCTGGTAGCTTAAAGTCATTATCATGATCCTATGCTTTTACCATTTATTTACATATTTTTTATTTGAGGTGGGACGACCTGGGGATGATACTGCACCAATTAAGGGGAAATTGAATGAATGGGAAAGGATAATAAAGTCTGAAAAACCTCCATGTGCGGCATATAATAGGCCAGAAACTCCATGGACCGCCTTTGCTATTCGCTATCTCAGTTTGGGGCATTGGTGCACAATGCTAACACAGTCATAATTGTCCCCTACCTAACATTCCTGTACTGGAATCAAACTTGGGGAGGCAGCAGTAGAGGTCGTTATTCTACCACTTGGGTATCCTCCACTACCATTTATTTGCATATTTATAATTTTCATAACATTTTTACTCTTTGAGCCTTTGTAATATCCATCTACTGATCAGCTTACCTTAAATAGCCAATCTATTCAGTGTTATAGTATTTAGTTGACTCCAGTTAGAGTATAATTTCTAAGTCAACTAGATGACATTCATATTGACTTTTCTTTCTCGTTGCAAACACTTTTGCAACCCATTCAATTCAAGACTAAATCTAGTTTGATAATCTCATAGAGGGGATTAGTCTGTGCCCATGTCTGGGAGCAGTTGGGCAAGCAAGACAAGAGGAGCAGGCGGAAGGCCTGTGGCCTCTAATATTTGAAAACGCCTCAGAGAATCTGGCGGAATAGAAAAAAATCTAAAAAAACTGGCAGTCACAATTTCCCCGGAGATACTCGCGTGGCAAGCACGATGCAACCAGTACATCAATATGCCACATTCCCAGCCACTTTCGTCGGTGGAATTTGGAGTCCAAGTGTATCTGGACATCCAAAAAATGGCCCTATGGGAAAAATTTTGTGAAGATGTACACAAAATTTTCCCGACTGCGGTGTACATTGCACCTCACTCCATGTCGCGTGGTTGGCTGGACCTAGGTTTTGAAAGCAAAATAGCAGCAGATGAGGCTGCAGCGGTGCGCGTAGTGGTCGACCTCCCCAAAGGGCAACAGGTCGTCGAAACTAAATGCACCAGATGGACAAAATTGAACCAAATTTTCCTCACATTTGACTTTTTGCCTACTATGGTAAAACGTGACATTTTGGAGCAACACCTGAAAGATGGTCTCACCATATATGGCGAAATACAATCTTTCGAAATGCAACGTTACACACTGATGCCACACCTGTGCACCAGCAAAGCCATCGCAGTTCTGACCCCATCTGAGGAGATTGCGAAGGACCTAACCCAGATCCCACACTCCACCTTTATTGACATCGCAGGGCACACCACCCACCCATTCCGGGTAACCGTGGACAGCGCGCCCCCCATTTGCACCCACTGTGACGCGTTTGGCCATAAGGCACATGTGTGCCCCATTAAAGAGGGCGTTACATTCCAAGAGCACCCCTCAGCGGCCATGGCCAGCGGAGAGGCACACTATGAACCAACCGCAAGCACCAAAGAGGCTTTCCCGTGGGGAGCACAAGGCTGCTACCTATTGGTAAAGCCCATCTCCCCACAGGAGTGGAAGAAGGCCAAGCAGGCCCATAGGACTGCGGCCAAGGAAGCGGCCAAGGTCACCACCACCATCCCACACTCACAACGCCAGGAGGACATGGAGACCTTCGCGGCAGAAGCAACTTGGGAATCCATCACCCAATCAGATTGGGAGGCCCAAGCCAAACGGGCCACTCAATCTGAGGATCCAATGGGAGATTCGATCTCACCCAATTGCTGCACCCAAGCCCCAGTTGAAACTGACTTGGGACCTATCCCAACCAAAAAAAAATTTTTTGCCCCACTCGACGGTGCACCGAACTTATCCGCACCGCAAAAAATTCGTCCAACGTTGGGAAAAAAAAAGCAAAGGCCAAAGCCAACGCGACTCTTTCCACAAAAATTAACAAAAACCCTGTTAGCATTGCTGCTAATACCCGTGCTGCTGTGAAAGCCCGTGGGGACCTGGAAGAGGCGGGTGGGTCAGGGGACCCACCCCTTGCACCTAAGGTGCGATGGGGGAAACCTTCACTCTAGGGATGCTGAATATTGCCGGACTCAAGGCCTCCCCATCCCGGGCTAGGAAACTGAGTTTTTTATAAAATAAATTACCCGTGGATATCCTGGCCATCCAGGAAAACCACTATCCATGAGGTTCCGAGGATGCTTGGAAAACAATGCTCCTACCATCCCTATCCTTTTGGGTCAAAGCACTGTGGGGTGCTAATTCAGAAAAACAATTTTTTCAAATTTACATCTTCAGAAACATTCCTAAATGACCGAGTGCTTGTTGTCACCTTCTCTTGGGCTGAAGTAGTGCACGCAATCATCAATGTCTATGCCCCAAATGGTGCACACGAGCATCAGGAATTTTTCTCATTGGTCAAATCCCTCCCGCTACCCCCCAATTCTTTCCTAATCGGCGACATGAACTGTTGGCTAACCTCATTAACAGACCGGTGGCTGCCCTCACCCCACGCCCCACAGGGTCATGTAGAACTACGCGTTCTAAAAGCCACCCTTGGGTTAATGGATGCGCTGCCGCGATATGCCCCACTGCTCAAAAACATGACGCGTCCCCACATCCACAATGGTCAATTAAGGTCCATGACCCGCATTGACCTTATTCTAGCGCCGGCGAAATTCCAACCCCACATCTCCCACTTCAAAACAACAAAAATGGAATTCTCCAACCACCGACTGGTCTCGATAACATACCACTTACCCGTCACAGTTGCAAAGGCCCCACATTGGTGCAAAATCCGCCCCCCAGAGCTTGCGTCACCAGGATTTTCCACATGGGTGGAAGAGGCAACTTTGGCAAAATTGTTTGTTGCACCATTTTGCGCGGACCCCATTTCCACATGGGCAACTTTCAAAAAAGACACCATCTGCCACTATCGCCATCTCTCATCCAGACGCTCACGAGCCACATCGGCGGTTATATCACGCACGCTGGCAGAATTGGCTCACTTGGAGTCCAACATTCCAGCCTCAGGATATAGCCCTGCATGGGGCCAGAAGTGGGCGGAGGCAGCAGCACACCTCAATGCACTTGAAAGGCAACACAAACATTGGGTTTGTGTCCAATACAGGGCCACACGCATCACCAAAGGTGACAAGTGCACCGCATACTTCTTCAAAAAATTTTTTGCACCACGCCAGAGTGTGGCCTGCACACAGGTGCGAAGATCGGATAATTCTATCATGGGCACACTGGCTGAAGTGGCAATTGAAATGCAAAGATATTACTCCGAGTTATACCGAGCTGAACCAATTCAGCCAGCTGAAATGGCAGAATTTCTTGACAGAGCTCATATCCGCACCGTTTTCTGATACCCAGAAATAATGAATTTAATTACTCTGAACAAATTATGGACTACCATTCGCGGTGCGCCAAACCAAAAATGCCCAGGCCCAGATGGCATTCCATATGAGTTCTACAAAAAATATTTTAAATACATATCCCCATTGCTGCTAGCCTCACTCAACCAAAGCCTGTTGGAAATGCGCCTCCTACCAGGAGGACATGAGGCTTTTACAGTCACACTCTTCAAGAAAGGGGACAGGCTAGACTTAGCCAACTGGCGCCCCATTTCTCTAACAAACACAGACACCAAAATTATAACAAAAATCATGGCTAATCATTTAGGGACTGTAGCATCTGCCACCATCTCTCCAGAACAATTCAGTTTCATCCCCAGAAGGTCGATTTGGGATAACGTGCACTCTGTGGCTAATGTGTGTCAGTCCACAGCCTCTGGGGCACTTGTATTCTTAGACCAACAAAAGGCCTATGATAGAGTAAACTGGGAATACCTTAGGGCCTGCCTCCAACAATTCCGCCTACCTCCCCGCTTCATTAACTGGGTGATGCTGCTCATGGAATCTGCAACAATGGCTGTGCGCAGCCCAGGTCTCCTAACGGATGTAGTCCATCCTCAAAGGGGCCTGCGACAAGGGGACCCCCTGAGCCCACTCTTATACAACTTCAGCCTTGACCCACTACTGCGAAATGTGAATGCCCAACTCACTGGGGTCCATGTGCCAGGTCAAACCCCAGTCAAGATGATGGCATTTGCAGATGATTGCGTGGTGGGGGTGTCTAATAATAAAGATGCACGCGCGCTTGAAGCCCTCATCCAGGAATATTCCCAGGTAAGCAACGCGGCACTGAACGCCTCCAAAACTGAAATCATCCTCCTTGGTCGGTTTCAGAACTGCTGGGCCCCAGCAAGTAGTTCCCAACCCAGCCCAGCTGCTCGCCCAAGTCCACGCCTTACTCACTCAAAGCACACCGCTCCACTGGTGCTCCCCTTTGTGCCGCGACCTACCATAGGACCAGTACGCCATCTGGGCGTGTGGTTGGAGGCAGGAGGATACGCGTCAGCAGTAATGGAGGGCCATATACTGGACAACGTGACGAAGCGAATCGCCTCTCTCAGAGCCCACCCTACTACCCTCACTGGCAGGGTTGTTCTTGCCAATTCTATGCTCCTATCCAAAGTCTGGTTTGGATCCCACGCCATCCCCTTCTCCCCAAGCTTCTTCAAATCCCTGTATGCTTTGCTACAAGGTTGGCTTTGGTCAGGCCGCCCTCCACCAGTACGGCTAGAGGTCATGTTTGGCCCTCATCATCATGGTGGCATGGGCCTACTTGACTTCAAAGCCCATGCCGCCAAGATCCTAGGCACCTGGATTGTGGCCGTCACTGCTCCTACACTCCCATCCCAACACTGGTCCCGCGCGGCCTGCTCCAACTTCTCCCGAGCCTTGGCCTCAACAATCCATCAAACCCCCACTCCCTGATGAAATACCTCGCATCACACACATCAGCCACAGGTCCTCATGGGACCAAAACCCACTACAAACGAATCCTACTCTCCATGCGAAGCGCAGAGTGGAGAATTCGTATTAGTGGACATACAACCAAAGAGGCCGCCCCTCTCCTCAGTTCACACAAGAGGTACAGGGGCTACCCATCCATGATGGCGTGATCCCCATTCGACCCCATGTCCTATCCAGGGTGGACTACCTGGACATGATGGACATCCCTTATTCCACTGAGACCCAAAAGACTATCTGGAAATACGCACACCATCCTCTGTTGCAGCCTCAAGTCTGTTCCCATGTGTGGCGCTGCCTGAGGCGGGTGTATCGTACAGCTGAGCGCTCTAATGCTTTACACTCATCCTGTGTCGTGTGTGGCCAGTATGGAACGCTGTTTCACCGCCTGGAGAAGTGCCCCACCTCTAAAGTAATATGGCGCGAAGTCCAACGTCTGCTAGGCCAGGATCAAACACATCCCTTCAGTCTGTCAAGAGATATGTTTGCTTCATCAATGGCCTCCCCCTCCCACCCTCCCTTCATGCTCTGGTGGTTGCAATCGCCATGTGGACTATCCACACGATTGTCTTGGATGCCATCGCCGGATCCATCCCCACCCTCCCTGAAGCTGTCCACAGATTCCGGTCTCATTGGTGGATCACTTTCAAGCGTGGATGTTTGGATATCTCCCACCACATCGCCGGCAGCTGGTCTCCTCCTGGTTCCCAGTCTGGTTCATCAAATCAGACCCCTTCCTCCACACGTTCTCAATAGTGGCTACGCCCCCTACACATGTTCCCTCCTCCTTCCCATAAGTGGCGTTCCCGCTGGCAACAAGAGGTGGCATCGCTTCTCTGGGGTGCCTCACCTGATACTGAGTTTTGTCTCGTCTGAGTCATATTCGGAAGTGTCCGTCCCATGGTTGGCCTTCCCCGCAATAAATTTAGATGACATTCATATTGTATACTATAGCAAAACCTATAGATCCGGCAGTATTATTTCAGTAATATAGTTTTTATCTGCAACTTAAAATAATTCTAAAGTATTATAATTGGATTATATTTGAATAACTAATCATTAACAAATTACCTTTTGCTTTATGTAAAAATCAAGTAGACAATATGATTAAATCCTTAAAACTGGTCTAAAATCTATGATTAATGCTTATGCTATATATCACGCTTAGTCAGATTAGTTGAGGTTGTTGCAGACGCAAATTATCTTGCAGAAAACTTTAATTTAAAAGATTTAAACATAAATATTGTAAGAAAGGATGTCATAACATGTAGAAAAATTGTTATAAAAATCTAAAACGAAGTCCAGCTATAAGGTAATATCATGTTAAAAATATTGTACCTAACCATAACATTATTTGTAAGTAATGTTTTGCTGATCTTGGACCTTGAAAATCTATCTCAAAAGATTTTAAAAAATAAATTAGTCATCTTGATTGGATACATAACCTGTGATTCAGGTATATAATTTTTTTAGTACTAGATAATCCCAACCCAAGGGGGGATTCATCAATGTTTATTAAATTATGCCTGGTCTCCTAAGAGCCTGAGGCAAGGGAAGGGGAGGGAGGAGGCATCGAGAAAGGGAGGGGGTTTGTGTGCAGAGCCATGCTGCAGTGAAAACTGAGCGGGGAGGGTTGGCGTCATAGTGCAGACCTTCAGGGCCATCTCAAAGTGTACCTGAAAGTGGGTGATCATGTGTGGAAGGGTCCACACTTGCTGGTCAAAGGCAGAACGAAGGAAGGAGTTATGGATGGTCCAGATGTCTGTGGCATAGGCGAGGACATGGAGGGGTTGGTGGCAACCAGGCAACGTCTGCTCGAACATGAGGTCTTGCACATGGTGTCCAGACCAGGGCTGAGCATGGAGGAGCACGCGGGCCTTTGGCCAGAATGCGGTGACACCTGGACAGGTGAAAAAATGATGGAGGTGGGAGTCAATAGGCTCCACATAGCGGGGGCAGCTTCAGTGCTGGAAGGTAGGGCCAGTCTGGTCCCCTGTCCTGTATGAACAGTGGAGCACCCTCCATAAGGTGTTGGACACCTTTGCTGACAGGATGGGGTGATAGACGTCCTTCCACAATTCCTTAAGGTCAAATCTCACGGAGGGAGGGAGGAGCTCAAGGAGTCTTGGGTGGATGGGAGGACGATCTTGGGGGTTGAGGCGAGTTGTTACAACTTGTCCATTGTGCACAATTGCATGGCGACGGGGGCTGAGGCCAGGGCCTTCCCTTCTGTATGGGAAGGCATGGTGGATCCACGCGCCTACTTATTTCAGGGCAAGGAGAGCCTGGTTCCAGTAGGGGGATGAGGATGGTTTCAGGCGATGGCCTGGGTGGTTTGTGAGCCACTCCCCTAATGATGTCAGAGATGCTCTAGGAAGACCCAGAGCTGCTGACACTGACTGGCGGAGGGCGGGCGCCCATTGGGGCATGGGGGTTGCGTCCCAGCAGACAATCGGCCATAGGAACTTCAGGAAGATTGTGGTGGCGTGGGATCGCGTGTCCAGAAGCCCTAGGCCCCCTTCATTGCAGTATTGGGCAATGGTTGAGAGGGCTATTGGTGGATGGTTTGAGCCCCAGATCCAACAGCGGAGGAGTACATTGAGCCGCATATAAAAGGCATCTGTGAATGGGCAACCGTGCGCTAGGAACCAGACTTTGGAGAGGAGGAACACATTGGCCATCAGAGCTTGACCCTGGGGGGTGATGTGCCGCCAGTTCCAGCTGGCAATCCTGGAGTTAACTGCTGCGAGGAGCAAGTCCTCATTGTCTTTTAGCGCAACTCCTTGTTGGTTGGTGAGAAAG